>JADDOH010009790.1:0-24508 GCA_016648135.1 Agrypnia vestita
TATTTTTATTGATACAGATCCTCTGATACATAATTTCTGACGGAATCGATCTAAACCACATCTAGTGTACTGATATAAGCGATCACTTATTTAATAATTTGAGAGCAAACTTTGCATAAACCACACTGATTGATTATAAACGCCTACCGGTTTCGGTTTCATCAGGACGGACGCGCAATAACTTCCATAAATTAAATTTTTAAGAATCAAGTATTAGGCAGGGGTTTTGCCATAATTGTGGTAGAAGGACAGGGGTGAAGTTTGACAGTGAGACATTGAAATAGGAAATATGCACTCCGCCTCAAATGACACCATAATCCCACCTTGATTCATACAAATTTAATTTATGGAAATAACTCGCGTCCGCCTGATGAAAAAACGTGTACGGTATCGAAACCGGTAGATGCTTAAAATTAACAATGTGCTTTATACAAAGTTTGTAAGTTTACACAAAATAAAAATTATGTCCAACCACTTTGATGTTGGACATAATTTTTGATGACGCTGAATATCAAAAAAGTATTACTTATTGGCTCTTCAGAAGACCCTAATTCATAATGTGTATTAATGCAGAAATGTATAGTGTTATAGATATTCTTATATTTCATAGATTACTCAAAAGCTTCCAAGATAATATCAAATAGAGCATAACATCAATCTGGACACCAAACATATCCCTACATCTCTAAAGTCTTGTAGAATAATCAAATTTAATGGCTTCGGTAAAAGTGAAGCGTGAACAGGCCCAGGATCTGGAGATGGAGGGCATCTCATCACCTGGGCTGTTTCACGTGTATTCTGGAAGTGTCAGTTAGCTGCTCTTTTGTAAGAGTACGGAATATGCACAAAACATCTTGACTTTACATTACAAACGTAACTCTTGAATCCGCTACGCAAGTAATTTGTTTTAAAAATAATAAAGAAATCAACTTACATCTCAGGGCGAGCCTGGGTGCTGCGAACAGGGACTTGTGAAGCACTTATCACACTTGACTTTTACCACTAATACACTTAACACTATCTGAAAAAACAAAAAAAGTGATTAAAACAACAATATAACTAAATAAAATGAAAAGTGTTGCCTCATTGGAACGACCGAAGGGGCTACAAGCTTGTAATATGTTCTGCTTGCTGTATTTAGAAATGGACCAAAAAGTTCATTTGTGTTATATAACGTCACTGGATTGGCAACGATTCTCCTCCTGGCTATCCCTAAGATGTATATATATATATATATATATATAAGATATTTCCTTAATAAGTCTTAGAAGTTAGAAGTGATTTAGTCACAATATGTTACTTCTAATGAGACTCATTAATTTGCTGTCGACAGACTGAATTATCAACATACCCCACTTATTTTGGCATATAACGTTATGTGTTAACTATCTGATTATTAAACTAATCATCATGCCGTTCTCCAGAGGATAGAATGCCAGATTTTTTTCCTGGTGTATAACATTTTTGGATGGGGGAGTAATATTGACGCATATTTGACCTTGAATGTGATTAAATAATGTAATATTCTGTAAATAATCACAAATTCCGGAAAATAACAGTTTTATGCTGATTTTCGGAATAAACAAATTCACGTTTCAATATTTACAGAAAGTACGCCATTGCAGTTTTACGCTATTTAATATCCCACATTTATTATAAACCTTTGACTTTAAACGAAAAATAGTGTAATAAAGGCAGGAACACATCGAGATATACATATTTTATCCATCATGACATGATGACAGATCTCAAATTTGGAAACCATCATCAACAAATCAGCCCTGATGATGGACCCTGCAATGGGTTCTAAAAGTCGGCCAGAATGGTCGTAGAAACACGGAAGAATAGCCCAGAAAACCTTTACCGCTCCCAAAGTAATTTTTATTTACATTCCCGTTACTTTCATACATTCCCTCGACTTTCATTCTCGGATATTCTGCCGTATTTCTACGAGACAATTTTATTAACTTATTTTTTTTTTAATTAACTGCTTCCTTGAAAAATGTACATGAAGTTTATATTATCGGTCAAAATATAATCAACTTATCCAAGAAATTTCCTTTCCACGGTTCTGTAGACACCGTTAAGAAATTATCAAAGACAGTTCCCGCAATATCGTAAATATGGTTCAGGTCTCGAATAAAATGCACATTAACACAATTTCATCAAAACATCTCATCTGATTTCATCGTTCGGACTAATCTATTTAAAAGAGTGGAAATCGAACCGTTTCACCTTGATGGCTGGAAAATGTTATATGGGTGATTTTGAGTGAATATCAAAAAAAATGGAGGTGGTAAAAAAAATCGAAAAATCAAATATCGTTTTTGTGAAGGACCCGGTGGGAGGGAGGTAGGGGGGAAGTCCTTAAAAATAAAAACAATAAGGTCCCATAGAGAGTTTCGGGAATGGACAAAAAGTCGAAAATTATTAGAATTGTGAATTTTCGGATCAAAATAATTGTTGATAATATTTGAAGTCGAAAGCAATCATGCAATAATCAATCGAAAGTAATCACGTGTATCAAATATTATAACTGGAGACACGATCTAACTGCAAATAATGAGTTAGGCAGCATGAAAAAGTAATTATGTGCAACTACTGGATGATATAGAAAGTGCATTAAAAGATAAAAGTGAGTAGCTTGTTGGTCTTGTGGTTAGGACACTCGCCTCGTGATCCAAAGGTCGCGGTTTCGAACCTCACTCCAGACTAGCAAGTTAGTCCTATTTTCATAGCACAAGCGTTTAGCTTAGTTTGAAAATAGTAGGAATATTGATGTGACACGTATTCCGTGTTCGCATCTCTATTTTTTTTAAAAAAAAAAAAAAAAAGATATCTAAAAACGACTTCAACTGTATTACGCGGATGAGGATCAGCATATGAGTTGAATAAGAGGTTCCCAGGAAACTTTTAGATCTCTCTGGTTATTCTGGAAAATCAAAAATTGATTAACTTACAGCAGAAGGCAGGCAAGCTGGGTGCTACAAGGAGTGCAGAGGAGTGGCGTTAATATTCTTGGGTGTGCGGTGTCGTTGCCTGAAAACATAAAGAAATATTCTATGATGGGAGTTGCAAAAATTGAAGGCTGGTTAATTTTAAGACAGCGTGAAATACTAAATTTGTACAACAATTGGACGGTATAGAAAGTGCATAAAATCGTGTCATCCATCAAATACAAAATGAACGCGAGAAATAATAGAAAAATGACGTTCAATGTAATATGTAGTGTATATCTGAAAATTTCTAGTTAAATAAGATTATTCAAGAAAATTTCGTCCCCTCTGGTTATTCTTAAAAATTAAAAAGGGATTAACTTACAGCTGAAAGCAGGCTTGTTGGGTTCTACTAATGGTGCAAAGTATCGTTAATGCACGGGGCTGATGGTGGTCTGAAAATAAAATAAATATTTAATCAATTGGGCGTTGCAGATTATTCTCTACAACGTGAGATAAAAAATTAAAAATGCTTTAAAACGCGATAGAGGAAGCGCGGAACGTGCATCAAATACTAAAACTGGAGACATTATCTAAATGCAACTCGTAAGGCAGCATGAAAAATTTAATTTGTGCAACAACTGGATGATATAGAAAGTGAATTAAATATTTTAAATGACTTCAACTATATAATAGAGAAGAGGGTCAGCATATAACGAGTTGAATAAGAGGTTCCCAGGATACTTTTAGATCTCTCTGGTTGTTCCGGAAAATTAAAAAGTGATTAACTTACAGCGGAATGCAGAGAAGCTGGTTTCTACGAGTGGTGCAGAGGAGTGGCGATAATGTTTTTGGCTGTGCGGTATCGTTGCCTGAAAATATTAATAAATATTCCATCAAGTAATTTACATAATTTCTAGGCAACCAAGGCAACATGAAAAACGAAGTTTGTGTAATAATTGCACGGTAAAGAAAGTGAATAAAATATTGTTGTCCATTTAAAACAGAATGAACGCCAGCAATACTGGAAAAATGACGTTCTATGTGACAGGTAGTGAAATATCGGACAATTTTGAGTTTTATTACAGGTTTCAGATTATATATTTCGACACCTTTAGTTGTTCAGACATATTTAAAAAGCACAAACTTACAGGTGAAGGTAGGCTAGTAGGGTACTACAAGTAGCGCGGAGGATAAGCGCTTATTTTCGGGGCTGTACGGCTTGGTGATCTGAAAATAAAAATAAATATCTTATTTATTAGACATTTCTGAGAATAACTAAGATGGGATCAGAAATTGAAAACGTTAATATAAATGTGAATCTAGAAATATTGTCAGTATGCAATCAATTTTGTATCAGGAGGCCAAAATTTAATGCAAGTAACTATAGTAAGGCAGCTTGATTTGAAGGCAACTGAGTAAATGATCAGCATATAACGAGTTGAATAAGAGGTTTCCAGGAAACTTTTAGATCTCTATTATTATTCTGAAAAATTTAAAAGTGATTAACTTACAAAAGAAAGCAGGCTAGCTGGGTGTTACTAGTGGTGCAGAGGAGTGGCGATAATATTTTTGACTGTGCGGTTTCGTTTCATGAAAAAATTAAGTAATATTCTGTGATAGCAGTTGCAGGGCTACTACGCACTTAAAGCATCATGAAATACTATGTTTGTATAACAACTGAGCGGTATAGAAAGTGCCATAAATCTTGTCGTCCATTTAAGTCAGAATGAACGCCAGCAATAATCGAAAAATGACGTTAATTTGACATGTTGTGGAAGATCGGACGATATTGAGTTTATTAAGTGGTTACAAAACCTTTCGACCCCTCTGGTTATTCCGAAAATTTAAAAATTCATTAACTTACAGGTGAAGACAGGCAAGTACTAGTGGTGCAGAGGAGTGGCGCTATTGCTCGTGTTTGTACGTTTTGGGGATCTGAAAATAAAAATAAATATCTCATCAATTGGGCATTGCCGAGAGTAATTAAGATGGGATCACAAATAAAAACACTTAAAAATGTAACACAGGAAGCGCGGAATATTGTCAACTTGGGTTACATATTAAATCTGGAGGCAGAATCTAAATGTAAGTAACTAGTAAGGTAACATGAAAAAATTTGTACAACAACCGGATGATATAGAAAAAGCATTAAATTTTGTCTAAAAAATGACATTAACTGTTTTATGCAATCGAGAATAAGTATCTAACGAGTAGAATTTGAGATTTCCAGGGATCTTTTATATCTTTCTGGTTATTCAGGAAAATAATTAGGTTATTAACTTACAGCAGAAGGCAGGCTAGCTGGGTATCACTAGTGGCGCAGAGGAGTGGCGATAGTATTCTTGGCTGGGCGGTTTCGTTGTCTGAAAACAAAAATTAATATTATATCTGGGGAGTTTCAGAACTTCTAAGAAAATAACAAAGTTATAGCTGTAATAGTTTTGTTTTGTTTTCTTTATTTTTTCATCTGTGTTTATTTTCATGTATCGCTCAATTTTCAAAAGCGTTTTACTAGAAACCATGTTTTGAAAATCGGTGGCCAAAATATCTCGGCAACCACTGAACCGATCAAATTGAAATTTATAGTGGTTATACTATACATCATTATCTAGTCTTTAACGTACGACGCTTTTTAAGTGGCTTAGATTTTTATATCGGTATAATAAACCTGAATGTTTCCTTAACGCTATTTTAAATTCAAACGTCCGCCATTTTGTCAAAAAACTATATTTTCAAAACCCAAGAATTTTCCGCCAATATTGAATTTTTTTTTATATATTTTTTTTCATATTCTTAAAAGAATTAACTTTCATGTAGAAATAATACAAATACCATAATTTATAAAAGTTTTCTTTAAAAAATCACAAAAATTGCCCTTTTTAGATAAATATTCCCCCTTAAGGCAGCATGAAACACTAAGTCTGTACAACAACTAGATTGTTTAATGTTTTATAATCCAATAATGGAAAGATGACGTTCAATGTGACATGTAGTGAAACATCGAACAATTTTGATTTTAATTTAGGTTTCAAGGAAACATTCGATCCCTCTGTTTATTCTGTACCATTATAAAAGGTTTAACTTACAGCTGAAGGCAGACCAGCTTGGTTCGACTAGATGCAAAGAGGAGCGGCGCTAATATTCTTTGCTGTGTGGTATCGTTGCCTGAAAACAAAAGCGAGTATTCTATCAACTGGGCGTTAAAGAATATCCAGGCAGAAAACATTTGAGTCAGCATGAAAAACTAAATTTGATAACAACTGGAAGGTATAGAGAGTGCATAAAATCTTGTCGTCTATTAAAGTCCAGAATTAATGCCAGCAATATTAGAAAAATGACGTTCAATGTGACTTGTAGTGAAAGATCGGATAATTCTGATAAGGAAACATTTGTCTCATCTGGTTATTCTGAAAAATTAAAAAAGCGTTAACTTACAGGTGAAGGCAGGCTAATTGGTACTACTTGTGGCGCAGAGGAGCGGCGCGTTTTCTGAAAATAAAAATAAATATCCTTTTAATTGGGCGTTGCTGAGAATAACTACGATGGGATCACAAATTAAAAACTCTTATAAATGTGATAGAGGAATCGCGGAATATTTTTATCGTGCCTTAAATATTAAACCTAGAGGCAGAATATAAATTCAAGTAACAAGTAAGGCAGCATGAAAAAATATATTTGTACAACAACTGGATAATATAGAAAGTGCATAAATTTTTTTGTAAAAATCTTAATCTGAAGACTTTTTATGTTCATAAAAAGTCTTCAGGCCAACCAGTCTAACTAACTGTCCCAGAACACACTCCAAATACTTCTGATTCAGCAACAGCACCATTGCCTGTACAAAGTGAAAGACAAGTTTCACCACAGCCATCAACATCCATAGATTGTTCTATATCTCCGCAGTCTACAACATTCACACAGTGTTTAGTGACTCCAGAAAATATTCGACCATTTCCCAAAGCTGACGCTAGAAAAACAGAAACAGCTAGTATACGTAAGGGGAATACATCTATTATTACAGATTCTCCAAAAAAAGAAAATTATTAACTATAAATATTAATAAAAAACAAATAATATTTTGAAAATTTCAAAAAAATTTAAAATACTAAAAATATTCAAATTCTTAAAGTTGATTCGGATTCCGGGGATAATACATCCACTCGCAATATTAACTTCTTGGACATCTCTGGTGAACAGATTTTGGATTCCTGCATAGTCGGAAGAAATAGGAACAAAACACGAAAAATAATAATTCGTGTGTGGTTTGTAAATAAAACTATGAAAAAAGTTCAGTGGACTGGTTAAAATGTAAAATATGTAATTTTTGGGCCCATGAGTCCTGTGGTATTAAGTGTATTTACATTTTTTTTGTATCAATTGTCACTAGATGATAATTTTTCTTTAGTTTCATTATTTGTTTTTTCTTTAATTTTTTAATTATTTTTAACTAAGAAAACTATTTTTTTTTGTTTGTTTTTTCTATTAATATTTAAAAAAAATATCAAATATATAATAATAAGGATTTGTTCCATTTCATTGATAAATTTGTGTATCATATATATTATCCACCTACTTGGCTCCTTCAATACTTGCAGTGGCTCTTTCAATAAACACTGGTTATGAAGGAGCCAAATTTTGATATTTTTTGAAAGTTAAAAAAATACTAATCTGAAAATATTAATGAAAATAAATCTTTAGCTAAATAAACAAACTACTTGTTGGTATAATTTTTTTTTTTAAATATGAGTTAGAAAAAAAATATATGAAGAAAAGAATAAAAGTAGCTCCTTCGTGCCACCTCTCCCTAATGAGTTGAATAAGAGGTACGCAGGAAACTTTCAAAATCTCTGGTGATTCTGTAAAATTAGAAAGTGGTTTGTTAACAGCGGAAGGCAGGCAAGCTGGGTACTGCTAGTGGCGCAGAAAACGATAAAAAATATATTATCACCTGGGCGTTGCAGAGAATGAGTGCGAAGGGATAATAATGTCGCTGCCCATCAAAGACACTAAATTATGATAGGGGATGCGTGGAATAATGTCAACGCGTGTTAAATACTGAGTCTGGAGCCAGAACCTTATACCCTTTTTAAAAGATAAATATTTATAAGTTAACTTATATAAAAGGTAAACGAAGATGGCCGTTTTTTATTATTATTTTTTTTTTTTAAAGAAATAATGATGCGAACACGGAATACGTGTCACATCAATTTTCTTACTATTTTCAAACTAAGCTAGACGCTTGTGCTATGAAAATAGGACTAACTTACTGGTCTGGAGTGAAGTTAGAAACCGTGAGCTTTAGATCACGAGGCGAGAGTCCTAACCACAAGACCAACAAGCTAATTTTTTTTATTTTACTTTTACTACTTTTGATAAATTATTTCATTTTGTTTTTATTGTTGTTGGCAGTTGTTTGTAATAATTTTTCAATAAGAAATAGATTTCTTTGTTTTCTGAGAAATTTCCAATGGGATAGTTGAAAAATTGAAGTTATAGTTCATAATAAATATTTTTTGATTGTTAGAAGGCAGCTGGACCTGATGAAGTTCCTACCATATTTTTGGAAAACACTCAATCATTTTTTGTAAACCAGCAAAACCTTACATATTTATATATTTAAAAATTCAGCTTGCGTATGTTTGTGAAATGTAGTCGTTCGATTGACATGAAATTTTTGACACAACGTTGAGTTAGAATACGAGCATGTTTACATGTGTATATAAAACAATGACCATCTGTCTGTCTGTCTGGTCTCTATACAAATCTACACGATTGTGTAAATTTTGCATTCTTATTCTTTATGATCTGGCAGGTAATATAGGAAACATTTACCTCCTCCTCTTTACCATCGCCCCCGAAGTATTTTCTATGCAAATCTACACCGTTAAACCGACCTGATCCAAATTTTGAATACTTATCCTTTAAGACCCGGCGGGACACAAAGGTAAAATTCGTCCCCTTCCCCTCCCCCTGATATATTTTCCATACAAATCTGTACCGTTCGACAGATTTGACTCAAATTTGGAATTCTTATTATTTCGGACACGGCGGGTAACATAACTTTATACCCCCACCGCCCTGTCTTAGCTCGTTCCCCTCCAGCTATTATACTTTCTGTACAAATCTACACCATTTGACTGATCTGAAAATTTTGCCTATTTATACTTTAGGAACCGAGCGGAAACAGAAGCGGAATTTTTTCGTTCATCCTTACCCTTCCCTTCCCCCTGACATATTTTCCATGCAAATCTGTACCGTTTGACCAATCTGTTCCAAATTTTGCATAATTATTCTTTAAAATCCGGCGAGTAAAATAGGTGAAATTTTCCCCTCCCTTTTTGTCCCACCCTTTCTCCTGATACATTTTTTATACGAATCTATGAAGTTTGATCGATGTAACTCAAAACTTGCATATCTATTCCTTAGGTCCCGGAGGACAACATACCTTACATTACAACTTATTTTTAATTACGTCCTTAACACAGGCAACGCCGGGTACTAACAGCTAGTTTTCAATAGATAATCATAATTATTATTATTAGTATAGGTCTTTATTTCAGAATAAATTCTCACCTTGCCTTATAGATGTACAGGATGTACTAGAGCTTGCAGCAGAAACTTAGCAGGTAGATTTCTGACTCTGTTATGAGTCTAAAATGTTCAAACAATCATGGCCTAATATAAATTGTTATGGAGATATAGAAATCCCAATTTGCCTGAAAAGAAAAATGTTCGATACATGTATCCTACCGATGTTGACACATGGACTAGAAACAGCAACACCGACAGAAAAAAGCATACAAAAATTAAAATGCACACAGCGGGCCATGGAAAGGCAGATGCTCGGCGTAAGCCTTCGAGATAAAATCAGAAATGAAGAAATAAGACGCCGAACAAAAGTTGCTGATATTATGGACCGAATTGCAAAACTAAAATGGCAGTGGGCTGGACATATGGCTCGACAGGAGGATACTAGATGGGCACCCAGAATCCTACAGTGGAGGCCCTGGACGAAAAATAGAAGCGTCGGAAGCCCTCCCAAAAGGTGGTCCGATGACATAGTCCAGCAAGCAGGAAGAACCTGGATGCGAATGGGGAGAAACAGAGACGAGTGGAAGAAAATTGAAGAGGCCTACATCCAGCAGTGGAGGGAAAAATGCTGAGAAAGAAGAAGAAGAAGATGGAGATATTCAATATCAAAGTTTGCATTTTTTTTCAATATTTCTTACTTATTTTTTGCAAAAAGTTGAATTATCATTACAGTAATTATGTCGATTATGAAAAATTAATTTGCTTCAATACAAAGCAAATGAATTTTTTCATAATCCTTCTAAGTTTCTGCTGCTAGTTTTGGTACACCCTGTATACACGTATAAGTCAAAATAGAAAAACAACAAAAAACATACAAGTAAAATAAGAAAATATAATTTTGTCGAAATTTAAAACAGAAAGTAGAAAACAGAAAATAAAATAAAAAAATAATAATATTTCGCTGAACACCATGCAGAACAGTCACTGTTGCACAATTAGTTTCCATTTTTTGAGTTTTTGGGAGTCAATTCACATAACAGCTGCTTGAATAATGGAATTGCTAGACCCCCACATCCTCTTTCTTATGCTAGCTATCTTCAATCTTTGGAGAGCAGTAAAACCATGAACCCTGTGTTCTGTGAGCATTTAAGATGCGCTGCGACGCCAAGTTAGACCGAGCATTATCCTGAAGGCATTGTTGTATTGCACTCTCATAGAATTATAGGACATGCGTATCTGCAAGACAGCACACTTGTGTACAGATTCTTGCAATAAGTAACGAAAAGGAATCTTTTCACTTCGTTACTGCATCTAGTTTAGCGTGTTGGACCTTACACTCATCGCTCTTCATGCATGCAACCTTCCAGATATGCAGAAACCCTAACTATACAGTAAGACCCTGTTATACTATACAGTAAGTAATGCTGCTCTGTTAATCGCTGTTTCAGTATTACCTGGTATTACTAAAAACTAAGGGATCACGGATGCATCATGTTGATAGCGTCAATCTTTCCTGGAGTGAGTGAAGAGACTGAGAAATGTTTGGAAAGTGTATGAAAGAATGTACGGCTGGAGCTGAGCAAGGAAGTTGACAAGATAATCCATTATTGATATTTACGAAATTGTCTAGCTTGCTAATGAAACAGGGTTGAAGAATATGAATATGCAGGAAATCGAAGAGTTATGGGATGTTACAACTGGTGAAAGTCTTAAAAAATAGTAGAAATTAGCGTTTCTGAAGATGAGAGGCAAAAAAACTTTCAAAAGTTTAGCCACTCTAGCGAAAAGTATGGATAAGTTTATTCAAAATACTTAAAGTTTTTATCGAAGAAGAGTAGAGTGTGACTGCGGGGAATAAGGTGAACGTTGCAATTATTTATAATAAATATATGTTGATCGAGGCAAGACTAGACTAGAAAAGAAGCCTGGAGCTGGAAGAAAAGCAACAAAAGTAGACTGAATGCAATAGATATGAAATCCGTTAGACGTATGTATAGTAAATCCATTTATGATTGTCTAAAGATTGAAGATATTAGAAATGAAAGTATCTAAAGCTGATATTAGAAAAATCAATATAATTAAAAGGGTCGCCCAGATAGTTTGGGCATGTTGAACGAATGAATAAAGGAAGAATGGTAAGAAAGATATATAACGCAATTGTTGACGATTCCAGAAAGAGATGGCGACCGCGGAAGACGGGGCATGACCATATTAACCAGATACTGGAAGATGCTGCTGTTCGAGGACTCAACAGTTGTCGAGCTTTCATGCGAAGATATATGAATGTGGAAGGAGTGAAAGTTGTGTGGCAGGAGAGAAGAGTGTGGCGTTTTGTCCTCTCTGAATACGGGAAACAGCGTGACGGTAAGTAACTTTTATTATCACGAATGTTTTATGAGTAAAAATCGATATTAGCGATACATGTCTATAATAATTGATGTACTAAAAAGTATATAAAAAACACATGAAAAAATTATTTTTCTTAATCTCGATACAATTCAAAACTCATATGTTATTTTGCATGATAATCAATCAATAACTTCTTGTCAACGTGGATTCCTATCAGGCAGGTCGATGCTAATGTACTTGTTAATTTACCATAACCACTTATCTGAAGCGTTATCGGACAAAGGGAAAATACCTTTGATGAAGTCATTTATAAAACTTTATTATATAAGCTTGAAAATCTTGATGTTCATCAAATTAATTAAGTTTCGTAAAATTTATTTTACTACATAGAATATTACGTGTTAGAAACAATTAATTTCTCTCGTATGATTGTAAATTACCTAGTGGACTACCTCAAGGTTCTCATTATAGTCTTATTTGATGTATTTATTCGTAAACGATGTTATTGATATATTTCGCGATATTTTAACTTACTGTTTGCTAACGATTAAAAATTATTTAATATTATTCGTTGCTATACAGATTGTGTAATTATTCAAAAAATCTTGCACGACTTTCATGTTTGGTGTTCTTTTGATTAACTCAAAATAAATAAAGAAAAATGTCTCGTTATTAAATTTTTTACAGTAAAGACTTAAGGCTTGAAGGAAATTAATGAGTTTTGTATTCTATTCGACGAAATCAATGACCAT
Source organism: Agrypnia vestita (assembly GCA_016648135.1). Classification (NCBI taxonomy): domain Eukaryota; kingdom Metazoa; phylum Arthropoda; class Insecta; order Trichoptera; family Phryganeidae; genus Agrypnia; species Agrypnia vestita. The sequence continues at coordinate 12,572 of JADDOH010009790.1, forward strand.
ATTGACAATATTTCCAGTAAAGCTATAAAAATTCTCGAATTTGTCTTAAGATTTTTAAAAACTTCAATGATTTACCCTCAATATAATTATTGTATTCTGCACTAGTAAGAAGTATCATTTAAAATAATGAAACTTCTCAAGATATCCATATAAAAACCACGGAACACGTCAAACATAAATTATTACGTAAGATTAACTTTAGATCCAATATATTGATAACACTTTTTATTTATCTGTAATTTGCAAACCTTATCCAACAGGTGAAAAATATCCGACTTTCTTTATCTTCAAATTATCAGATAACGTGACTAATAGCCCCGCACCCTAAACAACAGCATACACCACTTCGATTAGTCATCATACACTCTTTAATATTTTTCATTAAAAGTATTTTGCTAATTTTTAAATGGCGGAATTATGTGCCGTCACACAGAGGTCCTACACCGCTACGTGCGACTGAAATTATTTTAGAATTTCAAGCTTTAAGATAAAGGGAGCATAAAAAATGTGAAGGTGGTAAAACTTGATGTATTCCTATCAATTTTATTGTGAAAAACGCGTCAAATTCGTTTTCTTTCTTCGGGGTGGTCGTTTTTTGTGAGAAGATTTCAGAGCCAAGGGTTCAATAATTTTAAAATGCCTTTTGTCCTAAGGATACTCTGGTTGTACGGCCGGACACGTGTGGGGTGTTTGTTAAAAAAAAAGCCATTCATTCTTAAAAGACAGGGGACATGATTTTTACCAAATTTTCTCCGAATTCGGCGCTAAGAAAGCAATTAGTTTCTAAAATTGACATTTAACATGGTTAACATGCATTGTAGAAAAATCCCATAAATTTCTTTGGGTGACAGCTTTGCTTCCGTCGATGCCGTTCGCCGTTCGCCGGGGTGGTCTAAAAGCTAAATGTACCTAGACGCGCATTCCATCTATTGTTTGATTAGACTATAATAATTAATAACAACATGTATATAAGAGCAGCAGATAGTAAAAAGTTAGCTGGATTGCGATATTTTAATATATAATTATAGGTAGATATAGGTAGACAATGATTAGGATTCTTTTATCAATATTAAATATACATAATTATAAAATTATCAATCAATTGTATTTAATCTAGTTGTAGTAATGTATTTTTGCTAGTGATTAATATCATAGTTCGGTTGACCACCGAAAATAAGTTAAGAAATAAGGTATCTTAAGTTACATTTAATTGTATAGATTTAGGTAATTGTATAGTTAATTACATAGTGTATAGGTAATTGTATGTTAGGTATTTAATAATAATTTTAATTTATCTGATAATCAAATAATTTTTAATGTAATTAATTATATGTAAAAATTATTTATAAGTGGTATTAATTTTAAGATTTTTATTTCTTGTTAGTTAAGATTAATTAAGTAAAATAATATTAAGAGGCGTGACCAAAAATTAGGCGTAACGAATAAGATTAAGTGTTGGACAGGAGGGTAGTGGCCAAAAACGTTGAAGGAAAGCTGAAATGTATAAAAACCCTGCGTGGCCACTCCCACGGGCAGTTGGGACTTGGAAGCAGTTGGGAGTAGTTCGTTGGACAGTCAGTTGGGACTTGGAAGTCTAGAAGTGAGTAGTGAGTGTTAAAAGTCGTGCGAGAATGTCGGCCGGCAGTGATGAGGTGGCTGTCGGCCGACCATCAATTAACTGAACCGCGGAAGGAGTGCTGAAAAGAAGAGCAAAGAGATCTCGGCTAGTCAGAGCGACAGTCAAGAGGACCACGCCGAGAAGCCCCAGCGGAGGAAGAAGACTCCCTGGAGAGCCGGGTGGTCTGACGTGATCTTGACTGTCAAGGCGACAGTCAAGCAGGCTGAGGAGGACGCCTGAAGTCTACCAACAGCGGCGTCAGGTGGATTGATGTAGCCTGACGTGGCCGCTGTTACGGACGAGGAAGAAGAGGACAAGGGCGGAGCCGAAGACCATTGGAGATGGTCAGCTGGTTATCAGGGCGATAACCAGCCCGCCGCAAGCTCAGAAGGAGACCAGCGTGAGATGGGCCTCACGCCATGCGTCACCTTCGGCGTCGCTGGAGCAGACGCGCGAGGGAAGTCGCGTTCGGCGCCGCGCCGTCATGCCGACGCCCGCGCCACCACGACGCCACGACCAAGACGTCGCCACGTTCACGACGGTAGAAAGGTAGAAATAAGGTTAGATAGTAAGGTTAGATTTAATGGTTAATTTCCGATTTCAATTATGTAAATATATGTACGATTCAACTTGACTTATTTCATTTTAAATTTTTCCCACCACCACCCCCTTAGTGATCATCGCTCCCCCAATTGTTTGATAGCACGTCAGAGCGGCGATCGTAGCCGGGGATCTGCCCTCTGAAAAGTGGAAAATTGATCACGAGTGCGTATCATATTCTTTTAGAAAAACCCTTAATTAAGGCCTACTTAAGCCTTATGCAAAATCCCTTAAATAAATCCTCTTAGTATACTCTTTTACATATTTCATTTTATATATCAAATTATATATATTATACACGTGGGAGATTCACATTAATATCACGAAAACTTTAAAATTAATTTATTAATAGTCAGAGGGAACAATTAATTATTCTGACACGAATATTATGCTGATATCTGAATGTAAAAATATAAATATAGTGGAGTATAGACAGATCTACTCACAGCTGAAGGTGACTAGACGAGGTATCTCCGGAAGCGTCCAGGAATGACGGATTCTTGGCTCTGGAAGCAGGTCAGGGAAGCTGCAAGTATGAAACATAAAGTGGTGTTTAATCGGTGGAAGGGTGTCTCGGTTATCTGAGTCCAGCATCGTGTTCAGGGCGAGTACCAACCTTGCTAGTGCTTATCAGGAGCGGCCGCGGCGCAGGAGCCAACAAGTGTGAATGATGACCGATCGTTGCTTGTTATCTATTGGCGTTTCTTATCTGGACTGGGCCGGCGCCAGGAGCTGCGGAACCCTAGTGAAAATGTTGGGTTTCGTTACAGAAGCTGTCTATTCTGAGGAAGACATTGTCTCAGCCCAGGACACAGTTGGGGGCAATAATATAATAAACTGTAGATACGTCACATGGGTGAGATCTTGGCAACTCAAAAGTAGGGTAATTGCCCTACTTACATTCGTTATCCAATGGACCTTCTTTGTGATCGGACTCGACGCTACGCCGAAAAAAAGTCTCGGGGAAAAAGAAACAGAGTATCATACAGTATTGTACGAATGAGTATATTATTTTAGTCACCGTGAATTCAAATTACCTGAGTTTTCTGTGTACACGCAGAGCGCTTGTGAAACAAGGGGAAAACGGGGTCGAATGGATTGTAATTGCATTTTATTTTTTCTACGTCTAAGGAAGCTTCGCCAATATTTTTTTATTTTGTTACGAATAATAAGATAAACAATTTAACATCGCATTCGATTGCTGAAATATTTCTTACTGTCAGTACTTTTTGTGGGTGGGAATAAATTGGGTTTGCCACTATCTTAGAGTTATTGACAAATAAATAATGTACTTAATAAAAACATTTACGTGTAGGTAATAGATACGCAAGCTCGCAGTAATACTAGTAGCTGTAACAATTTTTTTACATAAAAGTATTTTTTTCGATACCCCTCCTTTTCGATTTACTAAGAAAGATTTGCTACATGAAAAACGGATAAAAGATTTCTAAAAATCCAAAATTATACTATAATTATTAATTTTGTAACGAAAATTTGATAGATCTTCTTGATCGTCGCCACAAGTCTGTCTGCAAAGTTTCAGCTCCATTGGATCACGGAAAAAAGGTTAAAAATCGATCCGAAGTTTTTTCGTCAGACAAGCAGACAAGCAGACAAGTAGACAAGCAGACGCTACGAGTTAAAAGAAAGGAAGTAAAAATAAATATGCTCTAAACGTTTTCTGGCAAATGATTTGTATTTGACGAAAATGAAACTTCGCTGGATATTGAGATGATAATAACCTATTTATTGTGATTTTTTCATCTATTAATACTTATTACCATAGTACCATAGTACTACTAAGGAACTATAATCCAATTCACAAGTTTATTTACTTCTTAATTTCCAGAAAACGGAAGAACGAGCACGCGCTTCGACGTCAATTAGTTTGAGTAGAGTTTATATTTCGGGTTTGAATTCAATATTTGAAACCCCGCGGAAAGCTTATCTTAGAAAAAATAGAATTTGGAATAGAATATAGATTTTAGAACATAAAAAATAAACTCCAAATGAAAAACAGTAATTTAACCCGAAAAAATAAAAGACTTTAAAAAAGTGCACTAGTTTAAAAAACTATTACAGGAAATCTCAGAAAAAAGTTTTTCACTGAAGATCAATACAATAAGATTAAACTTAAAGGTGAATAAGTTGAACTAAGCAATAAAATGTTTCTTAAAAATAAATCGCAGCTCTATTTAAAAAAAAATCACTAGCTTTAACGAAGTTTGCGGTAATTCTTCATTATTAATCTCCGGCAGCATATAAATATGTGAGGCAAGTTTTTGATTTCGCTATACTACATCCTCGTGTGATGGGGAAATGGTACGAAAATACTTCTGCAGATTCCGGATTTAGCAGAAAAGCCATAAATATTTTAAAATCTAAATATGAAGCTACTGGCCAAAGACTAATAGGCACTCTAGTTGCTGATGAGATGGCTATACGTCACTAAACCGTATGGACAGGGAAAAAAGTAGCGAGCGAATCGGCCCTGTGGCCTGTCCTACCCAGGTACCTCACGTAATCCGAGTTTTTAATTTCGCTTCTTTTATCAATGCGAGATTAAAAATAAAGTTTTGCCATATTCGGTTCCAATGTTGAAACATACATTTTAAAAAAGCGAAATATGATTATTTGAATACATAATACTCACCAAAGAATATTAAAATTAAGGTGTATGAAGCAAAAATAGTGAAACATCATACATGATACCCTTCTGGGGTATCGGAAACAAAACAGATCTAAGACTGAAAAAATCTACCAAAGAACACAAAAAATCAACATCAATAAATGATTTGAAAAAATCCAAACCCTCAATCATATAAATAAACTGGTAAATGGCGAATTATAAGACAGGGATATGAAATTACAAAAAACTCCTGAAACTCCTCTGCAACGGACTGGAACTATATTACTTACCACATCAGACAAGACAAGACAATTTTTACAGATTTAAAAAAGAAGTGATAAATACACTATAATAAATAAAAATGTTCTCAGGTTATCATGGCCGTTTAGAATATTGTGTGTAGTTTTCTGGAATATTCTGCCATGTATATCTGACCTCTCTGGCCGACGTTTCGGATCCCATTGCAGGTTCTATCATCAGGGCTAATGTACGAAATCAATTTTTTTTACATTATTTTAATATTTATTTGTTAGTATCTAAATGTTTATGCGAATAAATATTGTCTTTTTCCGAGTTTTTTTTTTCGAAATAGCAACATTTTTTTTAGGCGACAGCCAATTTCACAGCTAACAGCTGATTTGTGCTAGGTTTGGCTTGCCATTTCACGCCAGAAAAACGTTTCAATTTTGCAAATTTATTACGAAAATTGTTTTATCGTTATCATATTGAAACATTAATGGCATAAAATTAACCTTCCAATAAAGCCAATACCGCGGCAAGTACCTAGATTTTAAATTGTTTTATTTTATTTTAATTCTTAAATGTATGGTGTGATAAAACTGCTACATACGATTTCAACTTTTATCGTCGTCTAGAATTGACACATAAATATAATTATAAGTTGTTGTGTCAAGTAGACTGCTACATTGAGTATTCAAAAACATTTTTCTTTGACCGTTAGATATCACTAATGTGATCAATAAAACCAATTATTAATTTAATTATAAATCAATTAATATTTAATAATTTAATCCGGATTTCCAATTCGTCAATACACCTTATAGATTTTACTTATTTTTTCACAAATAGTATAATAGATATAATTTTTCAAGGAGCAAATAAAAGATGCATAAAAAAATAATACGCTCTTGAAGTCAAACAATATATTATAAGTGTACTGATATTTATGACAATCAATCAATATCCTAGTTAAAGTGTATATTCTGGTAAACTAATATAAAATTGAGTACTGTATATAAAAAAATAATGATGCTTATAAGACCTATTCAAAAAAATTTCACCTCTTACATTTCAAAAACAATAAGACACATTTACCCAAAAATGATCTCAAACATAACCAATTACATAAAATAAAATCACATCACAGCAGCATAAACGGACCCCTAATTTTGCGCTATGTATTATGTATTTTAACCCGTATACAGTGGCATCACCGTTAGTGGCGCGGGAAGGGTTTTTCTTCTCTGCTTCTTTAATTGGATATCATTTTGTTACGTTAAAATTTGAGAATTATTTTTTTACATATGATAAACAAAACACTCTTTCGTCATAAATGTCAAAATTCATTACAAAATTTAAAAGAAAATAATTAAAAAATGAAATTTTAAAAAGGGATTAAAAATAAATCATAAAAAATAAAAAGTAATCCAAAAAACCAAAAAATATTTTTCTACTATTCGGTGAGTTTTTCATGGGTGTTACTTTCGAAACATATGGAAAAAAAGCATTTGATATGTTCTTTGTATAGTGGTTTTTCACAAAAATTACATCCCTTTTTGGTACAGCTTTTTTCTTCTAGGGCAGATTCAAACAAATTCCATGAAGAATGTATTAATTATCTAATTATCCAACAGTTTTGCCCATTCTATGGCAAAGATCTAACGATTTACGAGAATTTAAATAGAGATGCGAACGCGGAATACGTATCACATCAATATTATTACTATTTTAAAACTAAGATGAACACTTGTGCTACGAAAATAGACCTTACTTGCTGGTCTGGAGTGAGGTTCGCCCCGCTTACTTTGGATCACGAGGTGAGATTCCTAACCACAAGACCAACAAGCTTCACTACTTAATTTTACTAGGTACTACGTTAATTTTTTTTATGTATTAGTGATGTAGCAATTTAATTTTGTTTAACATATTCATTTGTTAGCTTCTTAATATATACTGGTTATGTATCAGTGTTACTTTTATTAGATGTATTATATATCGTCGCTGTGTATATAATATAGCCTATGTGACGTTAAGTACATTCTGAGATAAACGAATAAAACTGTTTTAAAAAATAATTAAATAGCCTAGATTTAAAAAATATTTTGAATAATTACTAGGCAAACTTTCCAGATGAACAGCACTATTTTTTAGTAAATGTTCATTATTCATATAAAAATTGACATTTTCTCATGTTCTGGGCACGTAGGTTTAATTCTTTGCATACTTTTGTCATATAGGCTGTGACGTAGCAACCTCTGTTCGTCACACTTCTTCGCGAAACATCTAAAAGTAATGAATTTATCGATCCCGCACCAAATATCTGCACCAAAATTGATTTTAATCCGCGTAGGTACCGCGAATACTCTATGGGAAAAAATAAATGTCTTTGGTCTACTGCGGATGATTTCACGGCGGTCGCGAACGTCGGGGACGGTGTTTCAAAATGGCGCATTCGAAATCTGACACTTCCGCACCCAAGATGTGAGCCTTTCTGTGAACCTTCGTGTTAAGAGGTAAGCTCATTCCGAGAGACGCAATTTGAAGTGGCATAAAGATAACTTGTGAAATTTCATGATTGTTTGTTTAATAATGTCTTTCGTAGAGGGTCCTTCCACGCCAGCGTTTCGCACCATGGCCAGGTGACGCGTCGTGGAGTGAAAGATGCATCCCTTGCATCGCCTGGGGGGTAGCTGCAGAGATGATGTTCCGGAAGTCATCTGCATCGGCAACCCAAAGCCTCGGGGCGGGGTTGTTCTCTGGACCCATAAGGGAGCAATCCTGCTTCGGATGCAAGGCCAGTAAAATGAAGACCACGACATGCCTGGTATTCCAAATTTTTTAATCATCAACATCACGTCACGCCTGGAGCGAGCTGGGAGTTTATCTGGCTCCGAAAATTGAATAGAACGAGTGCATCAGGTCGTGCCGTTTTTAAAAGAACATTGATAACTACATGCGGAAGCGGTATTTATGCCAGAAATTGTGACATGTTATCTGAAATCAATGTCACCAAGGGAATGTATTCGCACAGCCTATTGTAGCTTCATTGTTTTTTGAATCTGATTTAGAAATTTTGACTTGATGTTAATTGAATCTACAGAATGTGATTGCCGGCGTTTCCGACACCAGCGCTGCGTCACCGCTAGTAGTATAAAAGTATTCAGTTTCGATTGTCTTTTCCATCCTTGTTTAATGCGGCCGCTAGCGATGATGTCTAGGCGCGGTAAATTAAATTATTCAACTCTATTTATTGTACAAAAAAGATTTCGATGTGCAAAATTCACAAAAATATTTTATGGAAAATTGTCACCTTCTGTGGCACCATTAATTTTTGATTAAATTTATTTGAATAAATTCACATGTTAACTAAAGAATGTTTCGTTGTATAACCCTTGTCACTGAACTGTTGCAACTTTAAATATGTTAAAATGGGAGACAGCTGAAGTGCAGCGTACACGACACCAGAAATACCCTGAGTTTGAAATGTAGAAGTAAGGTGAGTCCCATTCTTCTCCGACTGAGCAAAAACTGGTGGTGACGAGGAATTCTGATGGAAGCATCAGAACCTCTTTATTCTATTCTGACTCGTAGCCACAGAATGTGAGTTGAGTATGAAAAAGTATGATGTAGCTATTTCTGACTAGCTGAAGGTGATATATAACCACTTTAGCTTAGCTTACTATCGAAAGTATGTTCTGCAGGGGGGGAGGGTGAGTTTTCATCAATGATGTTCAAATCACTGCTTTTAGCTGACCCATCTCTATAAAAATGTTTACATCATCTTTGCATTCTCTTCTTTTATTTTATTGCGTCTTTATTATTTTCTTCAAAAAGTGCAAAGTAATTTTGTGGGGTCATTATTAATGTAATTAATAAATTTTTTTCACTACTTTTGTATTGAAAAATATCAACATGTTTCAGAGCACATGACCCCTTCCTCAGGATACAATTGTATACTATCAAATTAAAAATCTAAAATGGAAGTACAGACCATAAAAGTTAAATATGGAAAATGAATAATAATGAAGTACCTACTAACGTTAAAACAAATTTAATTTACTATTAACACTTTTTCTTATTTCCAGAACTCGTAATATGTCAAACTGTGATTCTGTGTTATTTGTACGTAATATTTGAAAAAAGATTATTACTAAACAACTACACTTTTGAATTCTTTAGAAAAATAAAATAAAGAACCAACACGAACGCGACCACCGCACAAGAAAAAAATATGAAATAAGATAACCGTTCAGGAAGACAAAAGATCGCAAGAAATAAAGGGCAGTGGAATGAAATTATACAGGAAACAACCAGGGTATATAAGGGATAAAAATAAAATAAAGAATTTTAAGAGAAAACTAAAAAAATATGTGATATTTACTTTTGAATACATATTTCTATTTTACGCCGATCAGAATCTTCTAAAAAGTAGAATTAAGAATTCTTGTACTGAGGTGAGTGAGGATTGAAAAGAAGATAATATACATCAAGTAGAGATAGAACATTGATGCCATAGCGCTGTCAGATTGTAGGTCAACGAAGAAGACTGCGAAAGACATGTTGAAGATGAAACGTTTTGAATGCGTTCCAGTTTGTTGGGATGCTCTGCATTGCCATCCAGATAACAAACATCAGCACACTCAAGCGGGGGAAGAAGTAGGGAGTGCGTCATTGTTATGTCACAGTGAATCGAGAGAGAGTCTTAAGCCTGCTAAGGGTATGACTAAGTACAGTAAAATACTTTTTTGCTGACATAATATGTTCATGCCATATATTTATTTATTAAAAATTAAGAATTTAAGACTCTGGCATACAGGAAAAATATGTTATTATAATGCAATCGACTCCATATCGATTACAAATGCTCATCGGTCGTTTGAAATACACTTCGAAATGATAACAAAGGATAATAATATTAGTCTAGCATAAATATGAAAAGTATCGAACGCGATGTTTCTCGCTATCTCCAAAATAAATACCTGTTGAGCTGTTTTTATTGAAATATCAACTACAGGTCTAAGGCTTAAAGCAAATAAGATAAGTCGGAATTTTTGGACACCAATATTTTATTGATAAACGAAAATTATCTATCAAATGCATTACGTAAACCAATATATTTTCCGAACAAAATGATTCTTATATGTGCCACAGTTACTGAAAACGAACACATTTCATTTTAATGTATTTAGAATGTCTCAAGGTGGTGTATAACCCTTCAGTAAAAACGTCTTATTGCGTTAAAGTGCGGCTTATTTACTAGGGTATTAAACTTTTAAAGAGTAGATAGTTTAACCTTTAATGATCAAATAAAACACAGTCGTATTTTTATTAAACTTATTATTAATATTATTATTAAATTAAGTATAAAAAATATATATATTAAATAACAAAAAGTCTGGTATACACCATTAACACTAGAAGCGCCGCCATACCATTTTTGTCCCATCCGCAAGTTTGATCGTCTATAACTTTTTTGTTTTTTTTATTAAGGTCGGTGAAACTTTTTGACTTTTAGTAATTTTATGTATTTATATAATTCGCTTGTCCTATTTTAGTCCCGTCATTGTTTCGACGTAGACTAAGATGAAAATTATGGAATAAATGGGTTTACTCACCTTGGAAAAGATAATAATAATAATAATAATAATATGATAATAGACCAAATAATGAGCGTTTAGGTGATTGGGTTGTGAAGAAATTGATAAAGCCGTACATCAATAAGGGCAGAAATGTTACTTGTGACAACTTTTTCACTTCACTTTTGTTATCGGAATATTTGAAGTCCAAAAATACTAGTATCGTAGGCACAATCAATAGAGCTCGCAGATAACTACCCGTATCCGTGAAGACCGCAAAAAAAGAATTATACATAGTACGTTTGTGCTAAAAACCGGTGATACATTTTTATCAGGCTAAATCTAATAAAAATGTTCTAATGCTCAGCACTTTGCATTACAATATAACAATAGACTCTAGTTCTAAGAAAAAACCTGAGACGATATTATTTAACAACATCTCGAAATATGGAGTAGATGACGTAGATCAAATGACTCGTAAATATACAGTAAAGGCAGCTTCAAGACGTTGGCCAGTTCATACATTTTATAATTTGTTAGATTTGGCGGGTATAAATGCGTGGGTGTAGTATAAAATAATCAACAACAGCAAAATTAAAAGCAGAGACTTTTTATTGCAATTGGGAAAAGAATTGGGAGGAAATTATATGTCTAGTAGAAAAACAACCATTCCGAGAGATTCCATGCAGAGAGAAAAGATAAACGAACAAGGTGTCAGGTCAAGTCAAAAAGCTGGAATAATAAGTCCTACGAGAAGTGCTAACTGTGAAAAAAAACTGTCTGTTCTTTACCTGTGCAATAAATGCACAGGTAAAGAATATTATTTATGCGTTAATTACTCTACACATAAGGATAACTAGGTTATAAATATTTGATAATATATTACAGGAACAATTACTAAGCGAGTAGCGATGACTTTGATACTAAACCAAAAAACATTAATATAATAAAAATAAGTTTTTTATTCAATTTTTAAGGTCTTGTGTTAAACCTCGACTGCCTAGCTAGTAAAGTATAACATTAGACTATTAATTCATAATTTGTTACGTATTTGTTTTTCAGACAATAAAGATTTGATTTAAGTTAATTAATAAATGTGTTTTAAAAACATTATTTCATTTTTTTTATTTATATTTAGGTTAGGTTAGGTTAGGTTAGGTTAGGTTAGGTTAGGTTAGGTTAGGTTAGGTTAGGTTAGGTTAGGTTAGGTTAGGTTAGGTTAGGTTAGGTTAGGTTAGGTTAGGTTAGGTTAGGTTAGGTTAGGTTCGGTTAGG
>JADDOH010009791.1:0-28298 GCA_016648135.1 Agrypnia vestita
AACGGTTCGTATGCGTAGGCTTCCTATAAACTCTGTGTCCGAAACTCCCATCGGCTTTCTTTTTTATTTCAACATCAAGAAAAGGCAGCACGTTGTCTTTCTCTATCTCCATGGTTAACTTCAGGTTGTTATGTAGTGAATTAAGGTGCTCCAAAAAATCACCTAGTTTGTCTTCACCATGCGGCCAGATTGCAAACACGTCATCGACGTATCTCCACCAGACCTTCGGAGTAAAGGATGCTGTGTCCAGTGCTGTTTCTTATTTTTTGTGTCAGCGACGCACTGGAGGGCAATGGTTACCAGAAGCGACAGATACAACGCGTCATAAGAACGAGGTCTGTTCGCCCTGAAAAACATACAGAACCTGAGTGCAAAGGCATCGCCTTTCTGCCTTTTGTCCAAAGCGTTACAGACAGAATTGCCAGAGCTCTCAAGAAAAGAGACATTAAGACAGTTTTTGGTACCAACTCCAAAATTAAGGATATGTTGAGATCAGCGAAGGATCGAGATCGCTTAGAAACAGACGGTGTGTATAGAGTCGATTGTCAAGACTGCGATAAAGTATACGTGGGATAAACGGCGCGTACCATTTCCAAAAGGGTCAACGAGCAAAAACGGGCATGCAAACTCGGTCATCCAGAAAAACCAGCACTGGCTGAGCATTTTCTGGATACCGGCCATCATTTTGCATTCGAACCGAAAATCCTTGAAAAGCCTAAGAGTCACCATGCGCGTCTTATCAAGGAAGCACTAGAAATCTACAAGCATCCGATAAACATTAATAGAGATGATGGTCTCAAATTAAAAACATCTTGGTATCCGGCGCTTCAAAGTCATTCTCGTCGCAGACTCCGCAGAGATAGTTATCAGACAACAGATGAATCATACATACAACACAATACAAACACATCATGACTTCGGCACGGTATTGCAAGCCGATACTTAACCACAACACCAACATTCAAGACAACACATCAGCCCTGATGATGGACCCTGCAATGGGATCCGAAACGTCGGCCCGAAAGGTCGTAACAACACGGCATAATACCCCAGTAAACACAATCTTGAAGATTCTAAGTGGCCGTGAAAACCTAAGAACATTCTTAACCAACCTCTATGGGGAGGAAGTTTATTTATCTACACGCCGGCTGGAGAGCTTAAGGAGTAAAAAAGAAAAGCTTCTAAGCAACTTAGCTTTTTTACAACGCTGTAAAGCACAGTCGGTGACACCATCATTCATCAAATTGCGAAGACACATCCACACGGAGAAGGCTGAGAGAATATTCCAAAGAACTGAAGCTGCCCTTTTGAGAGAACGAGTGTGCAACATCCGCCTGGAATTGGACAAAATAACAAAAATTCTCTTTGACCTGCACCTGAGCCTGAGTGGTACATTGAATTACGAAGATTGGACGAAAGTGGACAAAATGACGTCAATGCAAGCGTGGCGAAACAAACAATTGGTGGAGACTCGGCAAAAACGGAAATTTGAGTCACTCAGCCGACATAAGAAAAGCTCAACTAAGGAGCTGGATTCTACCAAAGTGGTGAAAAATTTATCCAGCCTTTCATTGGACAAGGCCGCGATATCAGTTTTAGCTAAAGGTTTGAATTTCGCCATAGCACCAAAAAGCATTCCAGTTGACGACATAATCTGCTGCGTAGAAGCGGCATTGCGCAAGATTCCAGTGGCCATCGCAGAAGAAATTAGACAGGATACATGCGCTATATTAAGAAAGGCTAAGCCTCCGCGTCCCAATATATCCAAAGAGGAACACGCATCTATAAAGAGCCTTCGCGCAAACGAAGAGATCCTGATTCTTCCAGCAGACAAAGGCAATGCCACAGTGATTTTGGACCAAGTAGACTACATAGCGAAGATGCGGGGACTTTTGGAAAGCAGCACTTATAAGAAAATCCAGAAGAATCCAACGGATAGAATCGACAGAAAAACTAGGGAGCTGGTCAAAGCTTCCAGTATTCCAGCCGATTTGCATTTCAAACTATGTGTGCAAGCGTCAAAAACACCAGCAATCTACGGGCTTCCCAAAATACATAAGGATGGAGTGCCACTAAGACCAATTGTGAGCGCAATAGGAGCGCCAACATACAAGCTGTCACAATATTTGGCCGGTCTCCTACAGATGCAGACGGGGAAGACGTCCTCATGGGTGAAAGACTCAGCACACTTTGTCAATATGTTAAAAGAAATAAAGTGTGAAAGGGGTGATATACTAGTCAGTTTTGACGTCATATCCCTCTCTACTAATGTGCCTGTGGACGACGCTATGAGTCTGCTGGAAGAAATTTATGATGAAGACATCTGCGCACTGTTTGAGCACTGCCTGACGAGTGGATACTTTTCTTTCCAAGGTGAGCTCTTCCAACAAGTGGAAGGCGTAGCGATGGGTAATCCACTTTCTCCGGTGATTGCTAACTTTTTTATGGAGAAATTCGAAGAAACAGCACTGGACACAGCATCCTTTACTCCGAAGGTCTGGTGGAGATACGTCGATGACGTGTTTGCAATCTGGCCGCATGGTGAAGACAAACTAGGTGATTTTTTGGAGCACCTTAATTCACTACATAACAACCTGAAGTTCACCATGGAGATAGAGAAAGACAACGTGCTGCCTTTTCTTGATGTTGAAATAAAAAAGAAAGCCGATGGGAGTTTCGGACACAGAGTTTATAGGAAGCCTACACATACGAACCGTTATCTACATGCGAACTCCCACCATCATCCTGCTCAAAAAAGAGGTCTCATCAACACTTTGGCCACGAGGGCCAAAAGGATATGCCAAGATGAATATCTACAGGAGGAAATGATAACACTCAGCGACGCACTGGAAGACAATGGTTACCAGAAGCGACAGATACAACGCGTCATAAGTACGAGGTCTGTTCGCCCTGAAAAACATACAGAACCTGAGTGCAAAGGCATCGCCTTTCTGCCTTTTGTCCAAAGTGTTACAGACAGAATTGCCAGAGCTCTCAAGAAGAGAGATATTAAGACAGTTTTTGGTACCAACTCCAAAATTAAGGATATGTTGAGATCAGCAAAGGATCGAGATCGCTTGGAAACAGACGGTGTGTATAGACTCGATTGTCAAGACTGCGATAAAGTATACGTGGGACAAACAGCGCGTACCATTTCCAAAAGGGTCAACGAGCACAAACGGGCATGCAAACTCGGTCATCCAGAAAAATCAGCACTGGCTGAGCATTTTTTGGATACCGGCCATCATTTTGCATTCGAACCGAAAATCCTTGGAAAGCCTAAGAGTCACCATGCGCGTCTTATCAAGGAAGCACTAGAAATCTACAAGCATCCGATAAACATTAATAGAGATGATGGTCTCAAATTAAAACATCTTGGTATCCGGCGCTTCAAAGTCATTCTCGTCGCAGACTCCGCAGAGATAGTGATCAGACAACAGATGAATCATACATACAACGCAATACAACACATCATGACTTCGGCACGGTATTGCAAGCCGATACTTAACCACAACACCAACATTCAAGACAACACATCAGCCCTGATGATGGACCCTGCAATGGGATCCGAAACGTCGGCCCGAAAGGTCGTAACAACACGGCATAATACCCCAGTAAACACAAACTTGAAGATGCAACGAGATTGACTTTGAAGCGCCGGATACCATGATGTTTTTAATTTGAAACCATCATTTCTATTAATGTTTATAAGGTGCTTGTAGATTTCGAGTGCTTCCTTGATAAGACGCGTATGGTGATTCTTATGCTTTCCAAGAATTTTCGGTTCTTTAGGAAATTTAATAAACAATTATTATTCGACGAAATATTCTGAAAACCTTATTAAGAGTTAATGTTGTTATGTTAGACATATTTAACTATAATTTCGGATATTTTATACGCACCGTATGTATTACCGAGAAGCGAATCTCGACTTTCGTTGGATTCTTATCCAACGCCATCAGGAGGACGACCTTTACCCGCGGAGGTGGAGGTCGGACTGAATGGGTGCTGCTTTCTAGGGCGTAAATTGTATGCACTTTGTTGTGGAGTGTTCTCTTTTTCTACAATAGAGGTCGCCAGTGTGCAATATGTACTAGTTATTTCGGTGGATTTTACTGCGACTTCTCTCAAGGGTTGAATCAGTGTCGTTAGAACAGGGCGCCAAATACTTGAAAGTCTGTAACTGTCATCTCAATTGAAATTGGGATGTTTGTATATTTCAATGGACTCCCTCACTAATCTGGGTATAAGGTACGGTTCTGTTGATATGTTTTTTTTCACTTTTTTCACACACACAAACAGATTTCAATAGAGATGACAGTTACAAACTATCAAGTATTTGGCGCCCTGTTCTAACGATACTGATTCAACCCTTGAGAGAAGTCGCAGTAAAATCCACCGACATAACTAGTACATATTGCACACTGGCGACCTCTATTGTAGAAAAAAAGAACACTCCACAACAAAGTGCATACAATTTACGCCCTAGAAAGCAGCACCTAATCAGTCCGACCTCCACCTCCGCGGGTAAAGGTCGTCCTCCTGATGACGTTGGATAAGTATCGAACGAAACGTCGAGATTCGCTTCTCGGTAATACATACGGTGCGTATAAAATATCTGAAATTACAGTTAAAAAAATTCTGAAAACCTTCTCAATATTTTGAAACACTATTCATATGCAATAAAAAATCAAAAAGCTGGAACTCATTGTCTGGATTTTTTGAAAATTTCTTTTAAAATTCAGTTCACAAACCTCTACAAATCAAAGGTACATAAAAATTTAAGCACACTTTTTATTATGCGCAGAAAATATTTTTATTTTCATTTTTCTTTTTCACGCGTCATTAATAGTAGTCACCATTGATAAATCATGCAAAAATGAATAAAACTTGAGCAATTTATAATTTTATATTTATTTATAGATCTCATAAAAATAAAAACAAACAATATTGATTACGGTAGTTGACAATCCCTGTTTGCGCACCTGAAACAAGTGAGGGTAGGTCCACCAACCGGAACGTGTTAAGTACCCAGTATTTATTTAACCGGATCCTACCCAAAACCGATATCCAATTAAAAACGCCCGTTTGTTTACTTCGCGTCACGGTGCAATAGTTCCAACAGGCCGATTTCTTTTGGTAAACATCTAAAAATATTTTATGTCCCAGTGAAAAAATATTACCTGTGTATTTAGTGATATTTTATGCGCAAAATACCTTGTTCCATTAAACAGGACTTTGTATATTTCCAATTATTTGTAATGATTTGCAAACAGGGTAGAATAAGCGCATGTGGGTAGGTTTGTTCAGTAGTGTAGTGATAAATAACAGAAATGCTCAACATATTTTGTTAAGTTCAGATTTTTTTATTTTTTAAATATGATTTGTGTCATTTTTAAAGTGTACGTTAAAAGATGAACATATAAATGTATGTTACTTTTAATGACAATTTTATGTATTAGATGATGAATCATAAAATAGTGCTTATAACAAGAGCAAGCAAGATTATTATTTTTTGTTTATTTTGAATTTGTACATTTCGATTTTCTGGTACTGTGGCAAGGTAATTCAGTGATATTCATAAGCATGCTTACAACCCGCTAGGGCTAGATTATTTATTTATGCCTAATATTTTTTTTTATTTATTTAATGTATAGAACAAATACAGTTCTTATATATTTACATATTAGATTAACATTTTTTTAAATACTTTATAGTCATGTAGTATCTCATCAGTGAAGAGAAGCTCTTGAGTCTTTTTTGTATTTTTTTTTTGTATATTTTTGTATTTTTACGTATGTTGTACACGTTGTATAATATATTCCACAAAATTTTATAAAAGGTAATATTAAGAAAGGTCTAAAACAAAAATTAATGGAATTATTCATTAGTAAGGAAGGTTTATACTGATTTATCGTATTAATGTTTTTGTTCATTTATTAAGATCATTAATTTATTTGTTATTTATGTGTTATATTGACATATTTTTTTTGTTATTTTACCATGTTTCCAAAAAAAACTACTGTCCAGCTGGTCAGCTGATGAGGATTTATTTCCTGGTTTCAGCTCACAGTTGAATAATAACTGAATCCCTCAGAACTGCCTCTATAGTTCGATATTAGTATCGATTTTTAACCTCTGTAGAAGAATGGAACTTTGAAAACAATTTTTATTGTATGTTTCTTCTTATAAGAATATTTGATTAATTCTTTATTTTTAGCAATACATGTAGCATTTATATTATATTTTCTTACATAAGAACGAAGGTAGTTTTGGTAATTGCATTAGGTAATCAATTTCAAAGGCACTCAAGATAAACCCGAGTATCTTTCTCCACAAAACAATAATCGTAAACATCACCGTAACAAGATGTAACATCTTAGTCGATTCGAAAGCGAATCTATTATGTATTAAAGAGCAGTGGCGGCTCTCTTGGCAATGCGCTGGACCATCAAAGACTTTATTTTGCAATAATAATACACAAACTTTATTGTATTCAAAAAAATTCAATTATTATTTTAACTCGTAAAATGCTTTATTTTCCACACGAAAACACCCATGAAGTATTCAACATTGAGCAACGAAATTTTGCGTTCACTAATGTAGGCGCGCGCATGTCTTTCGCTGGAAATTCCTCCGTAGATTCTTAGTACTCCTACTTCCGCAAACAAATGACCACTATAATTGTGTGCACTATAAATGTTGTTTCATTTAGTAAAAGTAAATGAAATGTAAATTATCAATAACACAAACATTCCATACATCTCATACATACTCCTACTAAAGGCCAAAATAATCAATGCATTTTTGATGGGTATCATAATCTAATCATTTTTTTTTTTCTCAAAAAAAAAATAGAGATGCGAACATGGAATACATGTCGCATCAATATTCTTATTATTCTCAAACTAAGCCAAAAGCCTGAGCTATGAACCACCGACAAACAGATCACTAGGCAAGCGTCATGACCACTACACCAACAAATTACTCATCAAGCTACTTATCATTTTACCAGCTTGCAAGTTTGTTTTTGAACAGAACTTTTTCAGAATATTTCAAAATATTGCTCGAATGTTTTGCTACCATTGAACTGTGGTTGAAATATATATAAATATATCCATGTTTTTCAACCCGGAAAACCGGAAGAGTCTGGGTAATTTTGTCGAGGAATCATACTAAAAGTAAACGCTCGCACGGACTAACGGGCTATATTCCGGGCTCTTGCGTACGCACAATCTTTTGTTCAAAATCAATTACCTAAATTTAAAAAAAAATCATTTGAATTGCAAATAAATATAGTTAACAAAAAAAGGATGTTTAATTTTTTTTACTGCTTTAACCTTATTTTTCTTTAAACTGATGCCTGATTAAATTTTTCTGGTTTCGGATTCAAACTCTTCTTCTTCTCCCTGGCTTCATCTCAAGTTACTCTCATCGTCGACTATTGGGGGTAGGACTCCTCATCCTTAGGTTGTACGTTCTTCTGTCCTGAATAACGTCACCTAATCCATGCTTCCGATATCTGACTACCTCTTTGCACCACCCATTTTTTTTTGGTCTTCCTCTGGATGTAATTCAGGAAAGAACCAGGAGATTGCATAGTCTGTGTTGACGTGGCCAAACCATCTCAGTTGCCTTTTATTCATCTTGTTATTGATGTATGTGATGCCCAGACTTTCATGAATGCGTGAAATTTTTATTTTGTTTCTTAAGGACACTCCACATGACCATCACAGCGTACGCATTTCCGTTGTTTCTAGCTATCTATGTAGCTGCTTTACTTAGCTGTACGTTTTTTTTATTAATTTTTCTATTTTTTTGTTTAATTTATTCGTCGTCTTCTTCTATTACTGAGATAACTAATTATATTACCTCACGCGCCTTGGAATTGTTGCACTTTTATATTTTTACGCGCCAGCAGCCACTGATAAAGAGCACCTTCTTTAATTAAGTTGTAACCTTCCGCGTGCGCGCGATATTAATACCATCCCCGTTCGCATAAACTTCGAGCGCTGAGCGGTCAAGTCCTGTACGGATTTTAATTAAAAAGAAAGCTTGTTGATAAAGCTTTTTCCATTAATTCACTCAAGATGGCGGCGGCCCGCGCCGGGTGAGGAGGGGTTTATCGAAATCCTTAAAACTCGCACAATGCCCGCGAAAATAGAACATTGTGACGATGGATATCAAAATGGAGAACTTTTCACTTTCGTGCATGTAGAGCAGTCGTCTCCGTGACAAAGGTATCGTCTATACTTCATTTCATTTTTATGAATGGCCGTTACGTGATCTTTTTTAACATTACCTTAAGTATTTAAATTTATGTATATTTATTTTACATCTTTACATTTGTTTACATCTTGCATCGTAATATTAAAAAATAATATTTTAGAAAGACGAGCTGCCTCGGTGTAAGGGGAATAAAACAAAAAATCTCGTGTTTAGACAGGGACCTAGTCATTTACCAATTGAAACATAATAATAATATCGTGGGACCAATGAAACATTAAAAACATTTAAAAGTTTTATTTATCACGCAAAGTCACTGGAAATAAAGTTTATCAGAGCACCGTTCTTAAATTTACACTTATTATTTATACCTCTATATTTTTAAAGTGGAATATTAAGATTTCTAATAAACATATTATTTTTAATGAATACATAATATTTTTCCGAATTATTTAACAAATACACTAGAATACGCCTGAAAAAATATTATTTTCAATTTATTTATTCCTTTTATAAACCGGTATATATTTTTCATAATATTTGTATATGTATTAAGACTTTCAAACACGTTTCCAATATAAATAACTTCGTGTCTTTGGAGAGACTCTAAGACTTCTGTATTTTAACTTAATTAATAATTATCTCTCTGTAAATAAAATCCAGTAATTGTGTTCTAAAAACTAAAACTATTGTTAAAACTTATTATGTGTTTAATTTTGTCATCTAATTAACATATAGTAATTTCTGATAATTTTAACGATTGGGAAACATAAACTATGGTATTTCTACTTGAGTTAAATAATATTTTACTACTCGATTCGAATATATCAGAATCTCTCATTGACAGGTGAAGTATTTTATGTGTAATACTTTGCCTGTCGATGTGAGATTCTGTTACTCTTGAAACTTACGTCGTTATAATATTTATGTTTTCCATCCATTTTAATGACATCATGAATTATCTCCATAATGTTAACGCCAAATCCATCAATAAAATATTATCTTATTTATTATAAGTTATACCAGCACTTGATAAAAATATGTATTGAGTCATTTAAATCGATCAAAAACCTAACAATCCCAGTTAAAAAAAATGTTTTAGCTCATCACTGATAGAAGGCAGGTAAGTACATAATATTGCCACTATGCGTTATTAATAAAATTAAAATTTGAATTTCAATAGGTACTTAATTCTTAAGGAAGTTAATATAGTATGACTAGAAGTATAAATACTTACATCTCCCCTCCCCCCTATCTCTCTCACATCATCTCAGTTTCTCTCTACGTCTCCTTGTCAATGTAGCATGGCAGCATCGTAGTCCTTAAATCTGCTGCTACACGGCGAAGTGTTTGTCACCACTCTTCAGGATCCTGGACCTTGTTTTGTGTCATGAGTAGAGAGACTTTGGTCATGTATCGAACTTAATCACTCCATTTTAGATTATTTAAAATATATTATAGAATAGAACAGAACGGCCCTCAAAGTCTGGTGGGTATGACACTAATTTCCCAAGTCGAGGGTTCCTGGTTCACGGGTTCAGGTAAGATCACAACAAATCTATCGAGTTTGGGGGTTTTTATGATGTAACGTCTTCAGTAATTGGGCCTCTTGACCTGTTGATGTGTTAGAAATTATGTGTAATCAATCGACCTTGTGCTTCCGTCCTTGATAAATACGAATTATTTAAGAATAAAGAGATCTAAAACTTTAAAAAAATTAAGTTAATATTAAATCTAGTGATAACCATGATTTATTTGGAAATCCATTTCTTTTAGATTCATGAAATTGAAGGATTTAAATAATATGAGATTCGTACACAAAACAGTAGTACCTACTTTCATTATTGATAAATTGACTATCCTACAATCCATTGGCAGTAGGTGGTCATTACATTATTATACTCTACCGAGCCATTTCAGTATTATACTATACCTGTTTTGTATCGTACATAAATAGAAGCTTTGTGACTAAGGCTATCTTTTATATGCAAATTTGAAAGAAAACTGCTCCATTACTGCGGAGCGAAATATCAATTTCCTTTAAAAAGCAAATTAGGTGAATATGCCCTTTTTGCTCGTAAAAGAAATGTAACTTTTTTGCTCTTATCGCAAAGTGAAATTTTTTCAAGATTTATTACTTTTTATAATTTTTTTTGTGTTCCTTTTTGATATAATTTTTTTTAAAGATTTATGATGCCACGTATGTAAAATAGATATAGAGTTGAACATGTATATACCTATACATCTCCAAATGTATAAATATATATAAAAAAAACTTTCCATACTTAAAAACTTCAGACGTTGCGAAGATTTCTTTTATGAACACCGAGTTCTCAAAATATTTCAAACGACGTCTTCGCCCATGATGACCGAGTGACCAATTAAAACCTTGAGAGGCAGCAATACATTTACACATTCTTCTTCTTCAAATTTATTTAGATTCTAGGACCGCTGGAGTTTTCTATAGTGATGCTGAATCCCAGCTATCTCTCCATCTCTTCGGGGTTCATCTAGTACACCATGCACGGCTATGTAGGTTTATCTTGTTGTACTCATTCTTTGTACGTGTTGGTACCTGTATCTGACCACATCCTGAATCTCGCAGACCTCCCGAATTGATGTATTCCTCACGCGATCAAACTGTCTTCCCGGCAATAGCACGCAGAGTTTTCATCTCATCAGTTGTTCTTAGCATGCTCTCTGTCTTGACAGTGTCCGCCCTCACTTCAATACCAATGTGAGAATAGGTCGCATAGAGGTCTTATAAATGTGTATCTTGCCATCTTTTCTCATGTCTTTATTCCTCCATACAACCTCTCTCAGGCAGCCTGCCACAACTCCAGTCTTATCTTCTTGAGGCCTAATTTACACATTCTGTATATTAAACATGCTGTCACTGAATTGATTTCTTTCTTATGTAAAATTGTATAAATAAAATGGAGATGCGCACACGGAATAACCACGTGTCACATCAATTTTCGTACTATTTCAAAGTAAGCTAAGTAAGTAACAGTGGTAGCCCCGACTAGGGTCAAAATCGAAAGATTGCAAGAGAAGGATACCAGGGAAAAGTTTGAAAGGAAAACCGCTGAAAGGTTAAATGAGAAATGTATGGAAGAGCTCAATATTGATAGTGCATGGGAACACATCAAAAAGAGCCTGTATGAGTCAGCCAAGGAAGTGTGCGGTGTGACCGTCCAAGGAAGGAAGAAAGGAGATGCATGGTGGGATGACGAGATTAGAGAACTTATAAATGAGAAGAAAAAAGCGTGGTGTAACCTCTTGGCATCAAAGAATGGAGATGTGAATGGATATACGCTAGCAAAGGATGTATATATTGTATGTAAGAAAAAGGTAAAGCACGGAGTGAAAGAAAGAAAGGAGCGTTTGAGGAAGGACGAGGGTCTTAAATTGACTCAGAACTTCCAAGAGAATATCAAGATCTTTTGGAAGGAAGTTAAAAAGTCTCGAAGTGGTACGAAAAGAGGTTGTGTGAATGCTATTATGTCACAGAATGGAAAGATGCTTAGAAACGAGAATGAAATAAAAGATAGATGGAAGGAATTTTTTGAAGAAATGTATGAGAGTAATGGGAATGTGAGTGAGGACTCCTTTGAGGCGTCCAACGGATTTATGAATAGTGACGACAGTGTGAATGAAATAACTGTGGAAGAAATTAAAAGAGCATTGAAGCACATGAAGAATGGCAAGGCTGTGGGTTATGACAATGTTGCTGCCGAGTACATTAAGGGTGGTGGTCCAGTAATACTCACGTGGCTTCATAGACTCTTCAACCAATGTTTAGAGGGCAGCTACACTCCTAAGGATTGGAGAAGAGCTGTTATCATGCCTCTATACAAAGGAAAATGGTCGCGAATGGACTGCGCGAATTATCGGGCCATTAGCCTATTGAGCTCTGTTGGCAAACTGTATGCGAGAATTTTGATAGAAAGAGTGAGGTTGACAACGAAAGAAAAAGTGTGGGATGTACAAGGAGCCTTCATGAGTGGAAGAGGATGCATGGACCAGATTTTCTCACTGCGCCAGATGACCGAAAAGTTTTTGGCAAAGAACCAAAAACTTTTTTGTGCCTTTGTGGATCTCCAAAAAGCGTATGACAGAGTGATAAGACGAAAGTTATGGAAGGTTTTGTCTGAATATGGGGTGAAGAGTAAACTCATACAGGCAATTGCATCCCTGTACGAAGGAAGTAGTGCTTGCGTGAGAATTAATGGGACATTCACATCATGGTTTGATATTACAAAAGGTGTCAAACAGGGATGCGTAATGTCACCATGGCTTTTCAACCTGTATATGGATAATTGTATGAAAGAACTGAAGGATCTAGAAGTTGGAGCGAAAATGGACGGACTCACCATATCCTGTCTGCTATACGCAGACGATGCAGTATTAGTGGCTAACAGTGAAGCTGATCTGCAGTGCTTGGTATCCAGGATGTCCGATGTATGCATGCAGAGTGAACTTTTGATGAATGTCAGCAAATCGAAAGTGATGGTATTCGAGAGAGACGAAAGAGTGACTAAGTGTGATGTAATTATAAACAACGAATGCTTAGAACAAGTGAACGAGTTTGTGTATTTGGGAAGTATGTTTAGTAGAGACGGCAAGGCTGAGAATGATATCGAAAGGAGAGTAACTGCGGGAAACAAAGTTAATGGTGCACTAAATGCAATTATGGCCAATAAGAATCTGTCAAAAGAAGCAAGACTAGCGGTACATAATGGCGTTCTAGTGCCAACCCTTATGTATGGAAGTGAAGCCTGGAATTGGCAAAAGAGGAATGAAAGTAGACTGAATGCGGTGGAAATGCGGTCACTAAGACGCTTGTGTGGAAAATCTTTGGTCGATAGAGTGAGGAATGAACAAATTAGAAGTGAATGCAATGCTAGCTGTAGTGTGGTAGATAGAATAAAGAAAGGAGTGCTGAGATGGTTTGGTCATGTGGAACGTATGAACGAGGAAAGGATGGTTAAGAAAATATATGAGGCGAATGTTGAAGGCAACAGGAATAGAGGGCGTCCGCGAAAGACCTGGCACGATCAGGTACTACAAGTATTTGAGGATGGCCCTGTTAAAAGCCGCAACAATCGTAGAACGTGTATGAGAAGATGTATGAATGTGGCCGAAGCAAAAGTGGTGTGCCAGGATAGAAGAGTGTGGCGTTCAATCCTCTCTGCCTACCCCTGCAGGGAAACGGCGTGATGGTTAGTTAGTTAGTTAGTTAGTTGTGGCCGCATGTCTGCACAGCTAGCTCAGTGGTATGCAATGAAAGGACAACGCAACTGAATCAACTGTCAAAGGATAATCCACACTATGCCATGTTCATTTTTGTCAGTGTTTTGTTTCTTTCATGTATCAGAGCTGGCATTGTATCGATTTAAATTCACTGAAATCAGTCTAATCAGTTCTCGAGATATCATAAAAAGCCATTCCATACAAAATGTATAAGAAAATTAGTTTACTTCATAAATTTTTTTGTGATTTTTTCCAATATTTTGATAGTTACTCTGCTATTCGGGGTGGAGACAAATCCAACAAATCAAAGATCATAAAAATCGGTCCAGCTGGTTCTTGAGTTATAAATGGTGTAACTAACTCGTCTTTGTTTTATATACATAGATTGCTACATTTTCTTACTCATTGTTATTTGAGGTCGGGTATCATATTGAGCTTATTTATTCAGTGCTTTCTTTTGAGGCATGGCAGCCAGGTGCTTTTTTTTTTTTTTTTTGAAGAAAAGAAAAAAAAGCATAGAGTTAAATTGTAAATTGCTTTAATTCACATTGGAATCTTGTGAGCATCAGGAATTCGCACCTAAGGCTGAGAAGTGAAATCTAAACATACTTCTTCCATTAAAGTATTTTTAAATAAAAGGGTTACTTATTTAAAAAAAATATTCAGAATGTTAATTGTTTTAGTTATAAACTAGCTGTTCATACCCGGCATTGCCTGGGTTAAGGATACCATTTGACTTGTATTGAAACAAATGAATTTTTCATAATCAATATAAATTACTGTAATGATTTTGCAAAAAATAAGTCAGAAATATTGAAATACAATGCAAACTTTGATATTGCCTATCTACATAACATTTTCGACTCATAATCAAGGCAGGAATCCAACTAACTGTAAAGTATTATAAACTAACTCTGTTACACTCTGTATGTATGTTGAAAATAAATTATAAAATAGGAAAAATATGTTAAAAATAACAGTATGTATATTAAAATGAAAAAAATAAAAGATGGAAATATATAAATATGCATAAAAATAGAAAAATTTATTAAAATATTGTACAACAAAACAAATACTTAGTTAGGCATGGTAAAACGATGCAGGCTGAACTCTCTATACATGTCATTCAGGACAACTTGGTGGTAAACGAGTGTTAATTGTTGTGTTGTCGTCGCCATTGAGACACGTGACTTCACTCTGTTGTGGGTCTCGCAAGTCATTTCATTAACTTTTTTTTGGTTGATTGGTTGTCACTTGTGTCGTTTATGGTTCAAAACAGCGTACTAAACTGTCTACTTTTGCCTATTAAAACTGTATTCTATCTAAGATTTGGATCAGTAATTTGGTCACCATTAGAGTGTCGGTTTTTAATAACAGGTTTTTGGATAAATTTATAAAATCCAAAAACTGGTGTTTTAATTTATAAAACTGCTTTTAGAATATTCTTGTGTGTAAACAAACTTAAATCATGTCAGAATAATGTTTTAAACGGTGTGAAAAAGTTTGTTTTTGTATAAACCCTAGTCACCATATCATTTTTCCACAGTTTTAATGTATGAAATTCCCCAGCAGGCAATGACAACCAGATAACTGCCCGTCTAAATGCCGACGAGGAGGTGTTCCTGACGGCGCCGCGCGGCCTGCTCTGCCACGAGGTGACCGCGTCCTCGCTGGTCAAGGTGGACATGCAGGGTGCCGTCATCGACCAGGGCACAACCAACTTTCCCATTAATGTCAATAGTGAGTCTGCACATTTCATATTTACCCGCTTTAACTACAAGTTGGGAGGTAGTAGAAATTGGGTGATTTTTTTTTTTACAAGTAGGTGACTTATTTTTTTAATGACACTTATTAAGGTACATATTAAACTATTATTGTATTGGAAAAATTTTGAGATCAAAAACAAAATGACGGCGTCATGTCTATTCCCGTTGAGCTCTTCTGTCTTAACTGATATATAACGTTCTTTGGAGCATGTCTGTCCGGGCCAGAAAAGGAGGTCATGTACTTATTTAGAATTGAAATATCTATGGTACGGCGTACAGATTGTTTTAATCCGTTAAGTCATTTGTAAAAAAAAATTGAGAGAATTTTTAAAATCTCATTTTTACAAAAATGTTTCCCTTAAAAAAAACCCTTCATTTAGCAGTGGATAGAAAACAGCTAATAATGATGCTGATAATGTACACATATTACTACAGAAAATTTGAGAACCTGTAAAATTATAATCTATTAATGTTTTGTAGGTTTTATGCTTCACTCCTGGGTGCACGCTGCCCGTCCGGACATTCGCTGCATCGTGCAGATCCGCGCACCCGCCATATTGGCCGTAGGAGCGCTCCGTTGCGGACTTCTTCCATTGTCGCGCGAGGCGGCCCTGCTGGGTGACGTGGCCGCCCACCACTGCTCAGCCGGCGTGTTGGACCCTGAGGAACGTGAAAAACTGGTGCGCTCGCTGGGTCCGCACAGCAAGGTGTTATTGCTGCAGGGCGGCGGTGGCGGCGCACTGTGCTGCGGAGCCACAGCCGAGGAAGCGTGGCTGCATGCTCGCTGCCTGGCAGCTGCGGCCGACACGCAGACGCGGCTGGCGGGTGTGCCGCAGGAGGCGTTGCTGACGCTGGGTGACGAGGCTCGCAAGCAGGTTTGTGTCTAGTTAAAAATATTCATTATCATCATTTAAAAAAAAGTTATCTATAGAAAATTATGGTTTTTCAATTGTATTGACTTAAGGATTAAGGATATTAAGTAAGGAATTAAGGGTAGGGATTACATTGAGTGTAATAAATTTTATCCTGATAGCATAAAATTTTACTTCACAAAATTGTTTTATGTACAAAAGACTAAAAATCTTTGACAGTCTACCGAAAATACATAGAATATAAAAGAGCTTAAACTGGAGTTCAAAAAATTTACTCTAATTTTTTTTTAAATGACTAATAACTAAACTACTAACATAAAATGGAACTATATTAACAGTGAAATAAATAAATAAGGTATTTGTGTGCATGTCAAAATACATGCTCATGAAAATCTCACTAGCTAAATCAGCATGTCCTTTAATTCCTATCTAATTGAACAATTTCAACTGTGAATGTAATAAAGGCACATACAATAAGTTTTGCCTCATGCCTCACGAGCATCCGCTCTTTCCAGATATACGACGAGGCCAGGCGGCCCCCCAAGGACTCAGGTCCCAAGTGGAGAGTAGGCGGGGAGGAGTTTGAGGCTCTCATGAGGATGCTGGATAACGCTGGCTTCCGTACCGGCTACATCTACAGGCAGCCTCTCGTCAAGGTGACGCTTTCAATGTTATGATGTATTTAATGTAGTGTTAATTGAGCCCTTGCCCGGAATAACGTTGTATCCAACACAAATGTCAATTTTAAGTTATTGATGGAGTTGCGTTAGGTATGTTATTATGCATCGATTAAGGTAAATAATATGTCAAGAAAAAAATATTTAGGCTTCTGGCTGCATTTTAAAGTTATTGGTTTGTGGAATAACGTTGTATAGTGTTTCTCAAAATGGCGTCGCCGAGCGTCAATATCGTGGAGCGTGGTTTAATTCACATTAATAAAGGGAGAAAACGAATATCTAATGTTTTAAATTGGAAAGATATCACAGCCAATAAGTTGAAGGATGCAGGAAAGGAGTTTTTATCCAGAAAAAATATTATCAAACCTGCAATTGACCCGCCAGAACATGTTTGTGGAATAACGTTGTATACGATTTGGCAATTCTGATTGATATTGTGATTTTATATTATTTTGTTGAACGTTAACCGATTTTACTCAATTGATTTATCCATATTGATATTTGAAATGCTTTTTGATAATAATGCTGGCTTTATAGTGCTCTTTATATCGTAACTTAATATAACACCGATACAAAAAGTTTATTTAATTCCTCATTCTTTTTCGCAGGGTCAAGTTTGTGCCAAAAATGTTTAAATCCGGGATGTTTTCTCCATTTTAATATCAAGATAAATATTTAATCAGTATTCAGGTTACTGAATTACAATGAAAAAAGTAATCATTTCGTCTTGTGTATTAAGAAATTGAATGTCCGACGCCGTATTCAGCAAACAGACGGAGATATGTAACAGTATGTACGAGAGACTTATCGTTCCGTAAAAGCTCTTTACCTACTAATGATCTCATCACAATCAGAGCTCAAACCTTCCACAAAGAATTAGAATCATGGACCTCCTATAGCTTTCTACCAACTATTTGTGGAAGGAGGGCAAGATTGGCTACCGTTTGGAAAAAAAATCATGCAGTTAGGGAGCCTGGAACTAACTTCAATGTATTCCAATCTACTGCCAATAAGACTGTTAAGCTCAAGGACCTCGATGACATTTGTGAATTCATGTTAGATGAGCACATGCTGCTTTTAAAAGGCATTATCAAGTAAAGCAGAATAAAAAAATCCATTTTGCGGAATAACGTTGTTTGTGAAAATTTCATATACAACGTTTTTCCACTGATTCAGCATGTTTTTTTACAATAGATTCAAATTTAATTGACTTTTCCCCCTATTTTATATTGAGATTTTTTAAGAATTATATATTTGTTATGTTTAAAATATAAAATGTAATAAATTGTAACTGGTTTCGTTTTTTTCTCGGAATGAGAGTATTGTTGGATACAACGTTATTCCGGGCAAGGGCTCAATTGTTATATTCTTAACACTATCTATCACCGCTACATAGATTTCTACATGTGATAAAAATATTACTCATTATTGGGATATTAAAATGACACACTTTACATGTCAGTTCCTTAATGTAAAATTTGGGTAAGATCTGTAAAACAGTGTAGATTTGTATAGAAAATGTATCGCGGTGAGAGTGTGGGTTAAAGGAGGGGGGAATTTCATCTATGTCACCCGCTGGGTAAATATTTATTTATAAAAAAAATTAGAAAAAAGATGTTCTGGGAAATTACAGACAAACGTACAATGAAATTATTATTATTGGGATTGACAATTTGCAAATTTCTATACAAATCAATGCATTTACAGTTCCAAACTGGTATGAAGAAAAAGTGAACCAGATCATTGTGTTTCATTAATATTCTAAATTCAGCAAGTTTTCACGTATATATTTACATTTAGTGTGATGTTCTCGTCCCTTCCATTAGGAGGAGAACTTTGTAGGTCTCGGGAATCCAGTTAAACTTGCTGTGCTGCTTCAAGATACTTTATTGGTTGCACAATGTTTCGGTATGCAAATGTAGCACAAATGATGGCGTCTCTTAATTTATTCGCTTTCTCTCCCTCATACCATCTGTCTCTCTCATTCATTCGGACAGATGTTCACTTAGATATGTTACATTGAGGTTCTAGTAAGTTTTAGGGTACATTTTAAGGACGCTTGAGATATAATGAAGATTACATCAGGCTAAATATGTCTGTCGCTGGGACGTGGTCGAAAGTTGTCAAACTCAGCACTGGCCTGGGGAAGGTTATGAATATCCCCAAATTCGAATCTCTATCGCTTTTCATATTTGTATTAGACTTCATACTTGAAAGAAAGTCGTTAACAGCCCACACGTAAGGGATTGTCAGTTAATGATTGTTTAATGTACACAGGGAGAGGTGCCGAAGCCCCGTAACGACATTGAAGTGCCGCCGGCCGTGTCTTCTCTCGGATATCTCCTAGAGGAAGAGGAGTTCTATAAGCAAGGGTGAGTACTGTAAAGTTTGTGAAATCAATTTTAAAAAAAACATGTATTATAATAATAGGTGATATGCCGATATGGCTTCATTTTTGAATTGTTAACGATTTCATATTTGTGGTTTAGGTGCCATAGAATTTTGGTTGATCTTATACATCAATGTGTTGCATTACAAATTATTTTAATATTTAACCCATAAATGAATGGGTTTCTCTGTTTATGGTTATGATGGTTACCATAGATGAATAGGTTTGTGTTGGGTATTAGCAATGATATTAAATAAGAAAATGATCAGAAAGACATCTATTAAAAATGATTAGGTAGTAACAGACCCTGTACAAGTTGGATTTTAGAGGTCACAAAACAATTTGCATCACTAGAGTGTCTGGAATTATCTGTCAGTTCTGTATTTATCTGCTAATGATAAATACAGAACTGATTTATTAAAATACGTCCAAGGGAATTGAAGTTAAGTTTTTGTAACTGCCATGTCAATATTTTACCAGAGCCCTAAAATTTTTTGCTATGATTCCAACAACACTAAGCCTACGCGACATTAGATCCAATGACATGATAACAATAAACAAATTTTTTTTATGAGAGCTTTAAATACATTAACCGGTATGCCGGAGTGTAGATCTACGCGATTATTTTTGTACCCTCTGCATGCCGGAGCTGAGATATGTGCTCTCTAGACATGTATGTTTATGGGTTTTTAAAGCTTATTATTGGTTGTATCTCAAGTTTTTGAATGAATGAACGAGTTCTATTCGTCAAGTAACCTCATTTGCCGCGTAAACCGGACAAAAATCGTTCCAAATGTCATCTTCGAACTGCGTATTAATTGTGTTATTTATCTGTTAAAAAAAGTGTTTTTATATTCTTTGATACATCTAGAATGATAATATTGAAATACAATATCTTTAGTGTTATTGCTTCCATTGTTTTATTCGATAAACATGTGCGTACATTTCTGACAGTAAATTTTGTTACTTATTTTCATAATTAATGAAAAAGTAATTATTGTACAAGTAATTATTGAAGTCTGTATATTGAGAAACTGCAACTTCTTAGTGATTATTGTTGATTTTTACATGAATTTTTACATCACAAAAAAGTGTCTAAAAAACAGCAGTACTGTGCGAAATTGCGCAGCAGACAGCGTACATTCCACGTTACGCACGGGTGGCATACGACCAGTTAATGACTTGATTGATTAAATCTGAATGAATATACTCTTTCGCAAATTCTTTAAAAAAATAGCCGATTAAAATCAATGGATGAAAATATTGACTACAACCTTTAGCGAATTATAATAAAAAATCAATTATGGTGTAGATCAAATATAAGAAGGTGCAGTGAAATAGGATAATATCATTTAAAAATGTAAAAGAGTTATTCACAAACGTGTTCACATTCTAATCATTCATTCACATAATGGACTTGCGGTAGAATGCGGATTGTGATATAATGACCGTATGTTGCAGACTATGGAAGAAGATGGAGGGAGGCAGGAAGTCGGGCGACCGCACGCGCTGGCTCAACTCTCCCAACGTGTATCAAAAAGTGGAGGTGCTAGAAACTGGTACCTCGGACCCCAAGAAGATCACCAAGGTAGAATACCTCAAGATAGAGGCTGAGTAGTCTGCTGACTGCCGATTTCACTCTGATCATATTATATCCCTCCTCACACACTGACCAGCATGTAGTCTAATTTCCCACGGTTGTCCCAATATTTACTATGTTTCCTTGGAAAACACCAACTACTACTGTATACCTGTTTAGTTACAATACACCTTTGTCATCATTTATACCACTAAAAGCACTTATTCAAAGCTTAAAATTAAATATGTATTGTCTTAAAATTACAATTTCAGTTCTAACTTTATAGCTCATTTTACGTTTGCATAAGTACCGTCGTGAAAGTGATTTTCTTAGCGAAGGTATTTTTGTCGTTTTTTAACATGTGAAGAAAATGTTTTCTTGATGTTATTTTCACGCAGTTGAGAAAATGGCACCGCACTCAGCTGCATTACATTACATCGCTAATCCACCAATAAAAAAATAAATAAAAAAAAAGTGATCACTTGGATGATCATGTACATGTTAAATATTTTTCGATTTCCAATTTTTACACAGAGGGTTTTTGGGGTCCCACAAACACACATTATGCTAATATGCATCAATAAATCTTATATTTGTCATGGGATTCCACCTAGCGCCCGCCATAATTAAAGTAATTTCATGCGACAATTACATTTGCGAAACTATATTGG
This sequence comes from Agrypnia vestita, assembly GCA_016648135.1. Taxonomy (NCBI): domain Eukaryota; kingdom Metazoa; phylum Arthropoda; class Insecta; order Trichoptera; family Phryganeidae; genus Agrypnia; species Agrypnia vestita. Next base: position 21,437 of record JADDOH010009791.1, read on the forward strand.
AGATAAAATCATCATCACAAAAGCAGTGTTGCCATCGCAAAAGTACGAAAAACACGAAAATATCATTGTGACGACGTTTTCGTGACGGTACTTTCGTAAATATAAAATCAGCTTATTTTGCACATACTACTGCTGACAATATTTGCTAACACGCAACTAGGAGAACAGTAAAGCAGAATTAATCTTCCCGATTCAACAGTACACTATCTTAATGTATTTGCTCAGAGATTGTATCGTAAATTACTTTACATTTACGATGAGTAATCTGGACAACTGTGGAAAATTATATTTGAAGCCAGATCTGGCTACTGTACTATGGCTCATTCTGACACAATACACAAATTAACTTCACTCTGCCACATTTTACACTGCGGAGTGTTAACTTTAAGTTGTCACACTTGTAGTTTAGTTGCAAAATAGTCAAGAGGCGATAGAATGCCAGGTTTCTCTTTTCTATACACATTTTCCCCAATACTACTTCTGCTGTCCTATCGGACATTCTTGTCTTGTAAAAATTGTCTGTTTTTATTCTGGATTTTTCTCTAGCTCAAAAATGTTAGGCAGTCTAATAATGTTAACAGTGCATATTTTATGGTTACGTAAATGATACGTACTTGAAAAATTATATTATAACCTATATGATAATAATATTATGTTTCTAATAGGTTCAGTGATTGTTATGCTTGTTGTAAAACTGCGATAATTCCAATACAAATGATTGAAAATATATTTTTATGTTTCTTGTTCAGCGAAACAGAGCTAATGTGGATGGCATTTGGCGATGTAATCTGAAGTGCCGGCATTAATAAATGCCGAATATAATAAAGAAACATGATATTGCCGACATTTCCATGGTCTCTTAAAATTCGATTTAACGCGGTTGTGTCGCTTATTTTTTTATATATTGTGTGTATTGAGTGGATGCGAAAGTGGTCAGGTATCAAGCACGACAGGAATGAATTTCTCTAGCATTTGGTAAGAATAGCTTCCGAACCAGATTGCACACTGGGAATATACGTTGACAGTGACACTACACATTTGATTTGTCTGCACATTCAAATGAAGGATTTCTCTTAACCTTTCCCATCCGGTGCTAAAATTGAAACGCGTGTTCCCGTGCCATAGTGATGTTATTTTAACCGGTGATACACTGACCGTTATTTGAGATTGGTATCTGATTGCGTCGATTGGTAACAGATTTTTCTCATTTTGATTGGCAACCTCCGGTACTAGACAACAGTTAAATCTCAGTTATCAATCATTGTACTAACTCAAATAACTGTACCACGTGTAACCGGTTAAAATGACGGTTTGACCATCACTGCCATGCTATACATTCAGTGCACATGTAGACTTTTTTCGATGTTCAAGTCAGATAAATATTAATATTTTACCCATATTATCAATTATTAATCATTAAAATAATATTTGATATGTGTGGTGGGGGGGTATAAAAGCAAGGGCAGCAATAACCAAAGAATTAAAAAAATGTTTTGATTTACAGTTACCGAGGATTACTAATTTAAAAAGTACTGAATTCTAGATTTTATGTGTCTATCTGTCCCTTCCAAAATCATGTTTCCTATTAATTTATAGGCTATGTTTCCTATAAAATCTTGAATTCAATTCATTTGAAATTAGTAATCCTCGATGACTTAATTTAAATTTTTTGGATATTGCTGCCTTTGCTTTTATTCTTTTTCTTCTTCTTCTATCCACTTATCCTAATGGGTTGGGGTCCCTGCACCGCACAGAGGGTTCCAACTTTTCCTATTTTGGCCTTCACTCTCCACGTCAGCCCAATTTAGTTGGTCTTCCGCCTTCTGGGCTTGCCTAGGATATTCGCTTTGGCAGTCTATCTGCCGGCATGTGCAAGATATATCTTGCCTTTCCTTTTATACCCCGCATAAATAATAAGTAAATATTTGTGACAATTATTGTATAAAAGTGCTAAAAATAAGAAAAAAAATCATTGATCATCACGAATTGCACCATAAAGACGCGTAAGACACGTCTGAACTGGCGCCGTGCCATTACTAAAAAGCGAAAATCCAGCACCCTGTTCATTACGCTCCCAAAACATTTTATTTTGTTGTGTCCAGTAATTTCTAATATGTTGTAAGTATTATATTGAATACAAAAATATATTACAGAGGTATACCTAAAATGTGAACTGTATATTTAGTATACTGAGTCAACTCAGTTTACAGTACCGGAGGGGGAAGGTTAAATGTAGCTGTGGTGAAATGTAGAGTAAACTTCAAATTAAAACATGTTCAACCAAATGAAATGTGATTTTCATTTTTATTAGGAATTTCATCGATAAGAAATCTGAGGATTATTAACTATTATCGTAAATAGGATAAAATACTCATTTGTTATAGTAATAATAGTCTAGGAACATTATTGGCAACTTTGGTTTTCACGTTGTTATTGCAATTTGACGGCATCCTGGTGTGCAATCTCTCTCGCAGCTTCCTTACACGATAAGCTTTGCATAATTTTCAAATAGATGGGCAAATGAAATTCGTTTGAGAATATTATGATATTATCTTGATTTGGGAATAACTATTGTTTTTATTGCTTTTCAGATAATTTTATTTAGAAAGGTCGGGAAAATTGAACAATTATAAAAAAAAATGTTTAATGTATTCACTTTATATAAGTTTAATAATATATGATGATGCATATTTTCGCACAATATTTGTATTTCGCTTTGATGAATGCTTTTTTTAATGGTGTATGATTGGAAATAAAGTTGATTGGTTTACAATTTTTTTCTGATTGTGGTGAAAAAAAGTGCCCACATTTTAAAGTGCTCAATTCAGGCGGTGGGTGTATGCAAGGTAGTTTTTACGAGCACATCAGCGGACAAGTCGATCTTGAAGGTTGTTTAACTGCAAAATAATTAGTATGTGACATGTCCATAAAATTTACTTGCGTTCCGTGTATCGTGATGTATATTTTTATATACCAAATTATAAAAAAACAGTGCTAAAAATATTTTATCTGGACTTACTTCATTCAATATGCAACACTAGTTCAATTTAAAATTCCGCAGAAATAAACGTGCAGTATGGACCGATGTTATTTTAACTTTCTATATTTCGATACAAAAGTTTCACATCCTATCATTGAACCTCCATATTATTCGTTGAAATATGTCGAAAATAATAAATGTAAATTTTTTAAATAGATCTTCGGCATAAAATAATTATTTCATTAATTTCTGTTACATAACTCTTTGAGATGTGGGCATTGTTTTTCTAGGGTTCATTAAATATGTAATCAATATAATATTTAGTATAGGGAGAAACATTTTGAGTTTACAATTGCAATAATGTATTTTAAACTCGGTGCCATAGGGAAGAATGTGCAAATTTATTTTTAGAAATATATTAATTTTGTAGCAATTACGACGAGACTTTATTCTTCACTTTAAAACTTGTATCCATTCCATTTTTGTTTCAAAATATTGTAAATTAATATACATATTTGTATTTTTTAAATTTACCCACCAAGATCAGATTCATAAACCTTTCCCGGTCTTCGATGAATATGCAAATGTCGCTTCCGGAACCTACATAGTTCCGCAAGAGCGGCTTATTCCGCTTTCCACTTTTAAGAGACAAATACGATTCATCTATATTGTTCGCAGTTTCCAAATGTATAAGATGTTTTGTTTGGAAAATAGACAAAATAGATATAACTCTGCCCTCCCCTGCCATTCTCCCAACATCCACTTCGCCTGTTGGTTTTGCCTTAACGGTCTTTCTTTTCGTCGTCTTTCAGTGCCACATTTTTCATGCAACAGATCACCTAAGCATTCTAACACTAAGGATAATAACGCTGAAACTGTTGAATTCACACTGCTATCTACTTTACTCACTGCAGTCAGCCTTCTCTGGAAAATTTTCCCGGCCTTAAATGTCAATCAGTAAATACACACATTTGGCTTGTGTTTAATGTGATATTTTTTAATGTTGCATTTCTTAAATGTCTAATTTGTCTATTTTCAAAATGTTGCATAATATTTATTCATGATCTGGAGGTTTATTCTGTCAATCATTCCTGTTTTTAAAATATTATAATCAATTTGATAAAATATGTACATGCAGGTTATTCGAGATTTCTCTGATGTAATGTGAATGGTTAATGTTCATATTTTATTCACTTGCATTGGGAAGGTGACAATATTTACATCTGTACTAAATAAGAACTAATTTAAATTTGTCTTTATATAATTATTCTTGTATTTTGTTTTATATTTTGACTTATTTATTGGACCATAGCGATGTGTACATTTTTAAAAATGGTAAATCCTAATTATATGCTTTCATTATACATAATTTGTGGTTTTTTAGCTTCTTTACCGCTCTCTCTCTCTCTCTTTTATTTCCGCCTTACTCATAACATGCTCGGTACCATTATAGTGATAATGTTTTTGTGGTTTGTATTAGACTTCCGAGTGTTCCTTATTCCATCCGGTACTGTATCAGCGGTTACTCGCGCACATGTAGGTGGATTTATTTATCTGTTATTTTAATAACTTAAATGATTGTATATTATTACTTCACAAAACGAACTGTAAATGATGGATCACCACATGTCACACATGGCACATGCAGATATCGCATATATTACCTGGAATTGGATCCTGGCAAAAAAATGACATATTTTCACACTGAATATATCAGTACCTTTACTTTCTTAATATAAAAAAAAAGGTTTTTTATGAATTGTCTAATATTTTCTTTTTAAATTTCTTGTTTTTTTTGTGATTAAGTGAATGCTGTTTTGTTTGTTTTTTTTGATTGAGTTATGTTTTAATTTGTGTTTCTGTTTTTCATTAACAATGCCTACATTATAATTCTTTTCCTATTTCAGTGGGTGGGTGCTAACGCCGAAGAGGTAAATGCTTCCTCAGAATATACTTCTTTTTCATTATGTTACTTCGTTTTAACTTCTGACCTTTCTAATGCCAAACATTAAAAAATCAGTTTTGCAGTTGTGTCAAAATGATCGCGGATCATTTGACTCAGCAAAATTTATGTTTGGCATTAAGAGGAATAAATTCACTTTTTTTTTTAATTTATCGCTTTCACGCAAAGAGTACGAAGTTTATTTTAGCTTATCGCTGTTTTGTCTGTGGTCCTGTCCTAACTTATTATTTGTCTGTGTTTCTGTGTTTTCAACAGTGTAGGATGACTGTTTTGTATTTTCATAAATGCAATTTTACAAGATGTCAGAATGTTGCATACTCATTTTGATGTTGCCAACATTGCCCGATTAAAAAATTATTGCACCATTCCATAATTAACTTTTGTATTTTATTATTATATAAGACCAAAATAAATTTCATTACTTTTCAATGAAAGATTCTATGTCCCGCATATTTCGAGAAATTTGTTGCTTATTTTACCTTATTGCTTAGATGGCAGCATTCACATTGGTCATTTTTAAATTTTCTTAACAACTTCATGCTCTTTGCGGAACTTTCTTTCTTCTTAATGGTATTTTGGTTTCTGAGCTGATGCATTTATCTTTCTTCTTTGTGTACACGGTAAAATTTTCATCTAAGAAATATTGAAATCAATTACTTAATATTCATATTACGCAGTGGTGTATAGGTCTTTTCATTTAAGAAAGACAATCAATAAGTATATGTAAGCTGTGCGTAAGATGCATATTGTTACGTTGTGTTGCTGTTTACGGGTATAAACACACAAAAGAATATGCTTCGTACGCATGGCATACGCATACTAATTCGATTGTCTTTCTTAAATGGAAAGACCTTTACAGCACACTGTTTTCAAATCAGCTGTACGAATTCTAATAAAATATGTATTTGTAATATTCCTATCAGAATTATTATCATATTCAGTTTTTAATGTATCACAATATTCCGCCAGATAAATATTTTATTTAGATTCCTTTCAAAATATATCAAACGTACAACTCATGCTTCAATGTAACGACTGCATGTGCCTGATATTACAAAGAGAATACATTAACGCTGATATAACTATTTTATATTTGCAAAAACAAGTTGTAGTTATTTTTTTTAGTTGAAAATTTTACCGTGTATTTACAATGTAGCATTCTTTCCACTAACACAATTATTAAAAAAATAATAATCTTTTCTCGTGCTGTTCTAGAATAAAAATGTGGTGAAGGTTATTAAGAATAATTGCTTTTATGTACAGTTTAACACTCGGTCGTCTTGTCTGTCGGGAATAATGACAGTTGTCAACAGAATGTGTTACCTATATGAAATATTTCACCCTGCGTATAAACTATCAAAATGTGACTTCTTGTATTTGTCGGAAATTGTCAGAGAATATTTGTTCATGCATATAGAGAGGTCAAGACTAATACAAACCAAAAAGCTTACAAGATATTACAAAAAAATGGTACGATCCTGTCCCGTCCTGTCCCGTCCCGTCCTATCAGTTCCGTGTTGAACCGTTTTTATTTGTTTAGCAAGTTACTGAAGATAAACATCTTGGGCCGATTTTTCAATGCACATATCGCGTCGATCATGCAACATGCACCTATTTCATGTTGAGAGACAACTAAATTAAATGCAACCTCCCTTGTAAATATGTATATCATTTTCTCTTTAAAAACGTGCACTGAAAAAGCGGACATAGAAAAAAAAGTGAGTACATCAGCAACTGCAGTAAAAAATGGATAAAAATTCGTGGAGGAAATCGCACAAATATGTAGAAACATGCTATATAAATAAATGCAAAAACAATTGATATCATCATAACCATCAAATCACGTAATACACATATTTTGAGGCTAAGGGTTCGATTCCCGATGAATATTGTCGTTGTTTATTAAAGCTTAATTGCTT
>JADDOH010009792.1:0-35095 GCA_016648135.1 Agrypnia vestita
GAGTGTCCTGATTTCAACAATACAACATATTAGTAGCTTTAAGTATCAAAGGATTATTCTAATTTTAGTCTATAAATTTTGACCTTACATATTATCGGTAGATTTTACGTTAATATTGTACAGATTATTCATGATGATCATTAAATTATGTGAAAAACATTTTGACATTTGAGACATTTTATCTATGGTTAACATGAGTTTATTCAAACCATAAATTAAAGAAACAACATGAAACTCCAGAGAGAAACTCCATCATCTTTTTCACTCCATACGTGAATTTTGCATACTTATTCTTGAGGACCTTATTCTTAACATATGCGGTGCCAATGAATTTGTCTTCTTTTAAAAAGACTGTCACTGCACCTTAGTGTCCAAGATGTTTCATGTTGTGCACTTGTGCTCACAAGACTTCTGTAATATTAAAAATCACAAATTAACAGAATCTGACTAACCTTAGATTACCTAAACTAACCTAAAAGTAGTTTTGAATTGATTTATTTTTCTTATTTAACCTTGGAGTACCGGAATATCGAAAATAGGATCGGGGACCGGAGCAGGGTACAAATGGGACCCTGATGAATAGGATAATTTTACAAGTTTTTTTTTTAAATAGAAAAATCTTAACTTTGGTTTAGAAAATACGTTTATTTTTTTGGTAAAGCGCTATATTAAGATTATTTTTTCATAGGCACTTACCATTTAAAATTCCCCGGTTTATATTATTCTATGTACGCTTATCATCAAAATTTCCCGATTTCTGTAATTGATTAACTGAATTATTTTATTGAAATCATAAATGAATTACTAAAGTGCCTCTATTTAGTTGTTACATACATTGTTAATCTCCACGGTACACTTTTGCCCCCATCATCACACCGTGAGGTTTGAAATGTATTACTAACTAGCTGTTCGTACCCGGCGTTGCACGGGTTAAGGCTTAAGTTGAAAATAAATTTCTGGTGGAAAACAAATATTCCATTGTTTTGCAAAGCCTCTAATTAAAACAGTGTTTCCATTTAATCAAGGCTAGGAGGATATGATGTCTAGGGAAGAAATATGGTATATTTTTTCCGTCGGGAATATGTATGCAAAATTTGGGTCCAATGAGTGAAGCGGTGCAGGTTTGTATAAAAAATATGTCTTTGGGAAGGGGAAATGTCGCCTTTATTACCCGACTGTTCTTTTTGAGTTCAAATTGGCAAATTTTGATTCCGATCGGTCAAACGGTACAGATTTGCATCGAAAATATATAAGGAGGGGAAGGTATAGAAAAATAGGGGGATAATGTTGACTATGATACCCGCCCGGATCCTAAAGAATAATTTTCCAAAAAATCTTAATATAGGGCTTTACCAAAAAAATTTTTTTAATTCGTTTATTAACATTAAAAAACGATTTTAAAAATCACTATTTTAAACTCCCGCCAAAACGTTTATTTTCGCGAGTGACGTCATGTATAAAATTTTATGTCAATTTGACGTTTAACACGTAACAGCACGTACGCGTGTTTAGACTTTCATTCATTTTTTTACAAAACAAGCCGCCGTTTTTGTATAGTGCGTCCACAATGTCTGGAAAAAGTTTTGAAAATATTGTATGATACCTAATTCATTCCTAAAAACTCCCTATAATGTTAGAGAAAAATGAAGCTAACATTAAGGCATCAAGTTTTAGTAAGTTATTGGATTTTCCTTGCGAAAATCCGTGCTCCATTATTTTAAATGTGTTGTTATAGTTTATTTTATTAAAATAGGTCACAAACCCCGCAAAATCTATATAAACACCAAGCATATACGATTAAAAACAAAGCGAAGACTTATAGTGACCATAGAAAATAAACAAGTTACAGTGAAAAAAAAAACATAGAATACATGCTTTATCTTTAATTCCTGCAAAGTGACGTCGTGTCGCGTTTTAATGGGATCGTATTTTTTAAGACTTTTATTACAAAAATTATCTATGAAAATACTATCCCACACCACCCATTCTGAGTTAAAAACTATAATTTATTTTTCTGAATCTATTTCATATATTTTCATAGATAAAATGTAAAATTACCGTATTATAATGTTTTTAAAATGTTCTATAAAACTTGTAATTACATTTCTCAAGATTCTACTAAATTTGTCGTCATTTTATAAGAAAGCGTAGTATTTTGACATCTCATGACTCACAAGCGCCCGACTGACAGAAGCCGTGCAAACAGAATGAAGTAAGCTTATCGTATACAGTCCGTCCAACTTATCTGTAGAATGGAAGAGGGCGCCCCAATCTGTATAGTATTGTCCACAGTCGGAAAATTCCTAATTTTTGGGGAATTTATTCCAATCCGTTTTTTCTTAATCAAGTTATTAAAGTATACAACGCGAGATAAAAATATAAATTGCAAACTAACTCATATAAATTTATAAAAATATATATACCGAGAGTCTCAAAATGGCGTTTATTTAAAAATCGAAGAAAAATATCACAATTTTCAGCAGAAAAAAACTCAAACAATAATAATCCTCTAATTCGGCCTCTCATACCTAGGGGTTGTGGCATCCATGTTTGATCATTAATATACGTAAGGATAATTAGTTATGCAAAAAAGAAACACGATCTACAAAAAAATTACTCAATTAATATTATAGATAAAGAAAACGAACACAATTAAATACAATCGACCTATTTAACTAGCTTTTTGAAGATAAATTACTTCAGTTAAAAATTATTAACAATCCTTTGTGTAAACTGTATCTCTATCGGCTTATTCTTGGTCTTGTAATGCCGACATAATTTATTATCCAAATAATTCCATCCATTAATGACTCTAAAAAGGCTATCTACCTTTGACCGTCTAACTAACTAACTAACTTCTAATTAACTAACTAGTCTGCTCAGAGATGGCGCCCGCCATAGTTATCAAACCCACACACGAAAGGTGGTTGTCATTGTATTAAGTGCCCCAAGGAATTTCCCGTTCCAGCCCTCCCATACATCAGCCGACTTACTGGCTAAATACTTAATTATTATTTTAATATTTAAGTTTCGCATTTATTTTTTTTCTTTTTATAAAATTCGATTTTATAATTTAACTTTTTTCTTCTTTGGAACAATAATTATATATAAAAAGAACATCATTAGTTGTAAAAGCCACTAAAAGCTCTGGCCCTTATAAACCTATGACTCTTTGATAATTTTAAACGTTATTTGAAATTTAAAAAAAAACAATTCATAAATCAAATTATTTAATCACTGTAATGTTTGTGCATTGTATGTACAATGTATACATTTTTCATTTATTGATTTTCTTACAGCCATATAATTAATAAATCTTGAAAAAACAATTATTGATGTACAGAGCCTTGGGCCAATTACAAGAAAACACATATACAGGGTGGAAAAAATCAGTGGGCCCCGAAGGGAAACTACTTTAAATCCTTAAGATAGATTATTTTACTTAAAAGGAAACATTCCTTTATTTTTAAAAATAAACAAAACTGCAATCAGGGATTTTTTTAAATTCGCTTGCCTCACCCGGGAATCGAACCAGGTAAAAATTCAAAAAATAAACACTCGCTTTTTTATTCTACTAAACGATGGGATCAATGTTCAGGATAAAATCTCTCTTATATTTATTTTATTTTATCATCAATTCTAATACGAAGGACACGTATTACGTAACATTATTACCTAGCAGGACATTGATACTTGAACTATTTAAAATTACAAATTACATAGTCCAGAGTAGCGAAGGGAAAAACTTTATTTCAAAATGAAGACTACCACACACACACGTTAACCAGTTTGAAGACTACAAAGTGTACACTACAATTGTAGTAAAAACTACTTGAAGTGAAGTAATTGTAGTACTACGAAATGAAGTGAAGTAAACGAAGTGAAGTGAAGTAATTGAAGTGAAGTAATTGTAATAATAATGAAGTGAAGTAATGAAATGAAGTAATAGTGAAGTAAATTTTTAAATAAAGTGAAGTAATGAAGTATTGAAGTAAATTTTTAAATGAAATGAAGTATTTTTTTCCCAAATAAAAATTTGGTGCAAAAAAAAAAAAAAAGGTCAACGACAAAAATATTTTAATAAATGACGATATTTTCTCCAAAGTAACATTTGGCGACCTAAAAAAAAAAAAGGTCGCCAGACAGATTTCTTCGTTCGATTCCAGATTTCTTTCCGATTTAGCTACATCAACCTCCAAAAATTTCTTCATAGCTCCCAAAATTTTTCAAACCATGGGGGGGGGGGGTTGTTACAGATTCCAGAATTTCTTCATATATCTACATCAACTTTCCAAAAATTTCACGTAAAAAATACACTATTTAAAATGTGTTTCTCATACTTTCGATAACTTTGAAGTGTATGTACTTTGTAGTGTTCGCTTTGAAATGAAGTGTACTATTTGAAGTTTATACTTTCAATAACTTTGGTGTTTGCAGTTTGTAGTGTGCACTACACATCAAAATGTGCGAAGTGTGCACTTCTATGTAGTGTAGTACTACATTGTAGTAGTGAGTACAGAGCGGACCCATCACTAGTCCAGAGCCTTCAGACCTGGACTTCTTGCAGGCCATCTAATCATCCCGTTTGCACCTATTCAGACATTGAAATTTTCTTTAAGGTAAGCCCTGAAAATTCTATTATTGTGAGCATATTATTTCGTTCCTTTTCCTGTAGGTTTAATTCATTTTGTGAACGATATAATATTTCAATTTTTTTTGCCGTATTCAAAAGTCCTTCTAATTGAAATTTTAAATAGTTCAAGTATCAATGTCTTGCTAGGTAATAATGTTACGTAATACGTGTTCTTTGTGTTAGAATTGATGATAAAATAAAATGTTTATTAGAGAGATTTTATCCTGAACATAGATTATGTCGATTAAATAGCGAGTGTTTATTTTTCTGGTTTTTTATATATATTAGTATTTTAGCTGGTTCGATTCTCGGTTCGGGTAAGTTTTTAGAAAAATCTGTGAATGCAGCTTTGTCTCTTTTTAAAAATAAAGAAATGTTTCCTTTAAGTAAAATAATCTATCTTAAGGATTTAAAGTGGTTTCCCGTCAGGGCCCATTGATTTTTTCCACTCTGTATACAAGAATATTATACCAGGATCGATTAAAATATATGTCAGTCAAATAGTGAGTTAGTGTGAGTGTGTGTATTTGTGTGTTTTTATGTGTCCGTGTGTGTATGCGTTAGAGTATATATAATGTATATGGATTATAATTTTAAAAAAAAATTATAATCCATATACATTATATATAAAGAGAAATTATTTTCATGTTCGCAGTGCGATTATTCCTGCAATCTGAAATCAAGCTTAAAACGACATGCGCTTAAGCATACTGGTGAGAAATTATTTTCATGTTCGCAGTGCGATTATTCTTGCAATCGTAAAGCACACTTAAAACGACATGCGCTTAAGCACACTGGAGAGAAACTATTTTCATGTTCGCAGTGCGATTATTCCTGCAATCGGAAATCAGACTTAAAACAACATGTGCTTAAGCACACTGGAGAGAAATTATTTTCATGTTCGCAGTGCGATTATTCTTGTAATCGTAAAGCACACTTAAAACGACATGCGCTTAAGCACTCTGCAGATAAGTTATTTTCATGTTCGCAGTGCGATTATTCCTGCAATCGGAAATCAGACTTAAAACAACATGCTCTCAAGCACACTAGAGAGAAACTATTTTCATGTTCGCAGTGCGATTATTCGTGCCATTGGAAATCAACCTTAAAAATGCACGTGCTTAAGCACACTGCAACGAAATTATTTTCATGTTTGCAGTGCGATTATTCCTGCAATTGGAAATCAGACTTAAAACAACATGCGCTTAAGCACACTGGAGAGAAACTATTTTCATGTTCGCAGTGCGATTATTCCTGCTATCTACAATCAAGCTTAAAACGACATGCGCTTAAGCATATTGGTGAGAAATTGTTTTCATGTTCGCAGTGCGATTATTCTTGCAATCGTAAAGCACACTTAAAACGACATGCGCTTAAGCACTCTGCAGTTAAGTTATTTTCATGTTCGCAGTGCGATTATTCTTGCAATCGTAAAACACAATTAAAACGACATGCGCTGAAGCACACTGGAGAGAAATAATTTTCATGTTCGCAGAGCGATTATTCCTGCAATCGGAAGTCATACTTAAACAACATGTGCTTAAGCACACTGTATAGAAACTATTTTCATGTTCGCAGTGCAATTATTCTAGCAATCAGAAAAAATACTGTTAACTACATTCGCTTGAGCACACTGGAGAGAAATTATTTTCATGTTCGCAGTGTAATTATTCTTGCATTCATAAATCAAACTTTATAGTTCACATGCTTAACCATTCTAGAGCAGAACAAATTTCCTGTTCGCAATGCAATTATTCCTCTAATCGGAAATCAGTCTTGAATCAACATGCGCTTTAGCACACTGGAGAGAAATTATTTTCGTGTTCGCAGTGTGATTATTCCTGCAATTGGAAAATCAAATTTTAAACAACATGTTCTTAAGCACACTGAAAATAAACTGTTTTTATTTTCACTGTAAAATTATCCGTGCAATCAGAAATCAAGCTTAAGAACCTGTGCTTACAGACAAAACATTCAAAAAAAATTCTTGTATACATGATAACACAAATATGTGTTCCTATTTGTGCATTCTATGTCCATGCTTAAAATAAATTTCTACGTCCATGCGCTTTTACACATTGTGTATAAACATTTTTTTTTTACTTGTTCATAATGCTGTCATACATGGACCGCTGCCAACGGCATTCTGTTTTATAACGACATCACTTATTAGCACATTTCACACATTAGAATTTTTATTTGTAAATAATAATTAAGGTGTTTTTATAAAAGAACCTCCCTTCTAATGAGTGATTAAAGCCGCAAAATTTGGGAATACATATAATATACTGCTTTAAATATCCTTATAAGAATAAAAAACGTTTTAAAATCAACAAAAAACGTTAAAATTTCTTGCAAATTTTCAACATTTTAACTTTATTAATATTAAAAATTTCTTAATTATCTCGGAGTCAAGATAATGAAGTAAGCTTTATACATATAAAATAAATATATGCGTACATATAATAATTTGGCATTCTCACTGCTAGGCCGGATCTAAGAGTGCGTATATTGTTGGGAACCACTAAATCCACAAAAAGTTACTTGTACAATGGCCCAAGAAATAGGATTGCCAATCTGGTGAATAACCACTGCGCTTATATCAACTTCGATGAATCATACGTCTCATTCTCATCAGCGAAAAAAAGATTGTTATCACAGTATTAAAACTACCGTCAACCCTATATGATTATACCATGTTTTTTATATGCTAGTATTTTCTTTATATATATGCAATTTTTCTAATCCATTTATTGAATTCTATTAATTTTGTAAAATCCATGTATATAGCCGATTGGCGTGTGAATAAAAATAAATAAATATAAATAAAAATAAATATTCATTAAAATTTTGTCTCGCCTAAGACACTAAAATGATTTTTTTGGCCTCGGCTTATCGATTAATGCTTATATTTTCCTAATTATTGTAAATAATTTTCAGTTTATTATTTTTATATAATAACAAAGAATCTATCTAAGTTGTTGACCTAAAAAATTTTCAGTGTAGAATGTAAATCCAGATATAAATGGATAATAAAAACCCACATTTTCGTAATAAAAAAACGCCGAAATAAGCATTTGCAGTGAATTTTCAGCCTTACGACTGTGTGCGATTGGGGCAAAAGATGAAGAAATATTTGCTTTGGTTAACCCGTCACCACCATGTGATGGGAATGATGCTAGAAGCAATCGTGACTCTTGGTCCGTCAATTTGGCTAGACGTATCGGCTTCTAAAAGTTTTAAAACTGTTCGGTCTAATATTGATCAGCACAAGTCCAGCATAGTTTCTTAAGATCCGGACGTCTTAAGACGCGTGGAAAATAAATCATAGAACACAATTTCATTTGAAATTTCACTAAACAACTGAACGATTATGAACACCGATTATTAAGTACAGACGAAATATTTAATAAATTAGACGTTTTTGATGTTAGGCAAATATACGCCAAAACTGTCCTACTTTACATGTACAAACACAAACAAACACATTTCACACACACACACACACACCCAAAACACTATTCATACACGCAGAAACAAAGATGCTATTCAAGTCCCAAGAGCGCGAACCACTTTTGGACAAAGAAACTTCAAACACCGAAACTGTACAATACAATGCTAGAAAGGGTATCACAAATAAACAATCCGAAAAATGTAAAAACATCAATTAAAATTTGGGTAAAGGAGATGGGTCGACCAGTTATTGAGAAACTCGTCCATACAAATTGAGAATTAGAAAAATTGAGATTGTCTTAGGGTGTATTTACATGTGCCTGAGTGTAGGCGATGATAAATATTTTTAACTTATTTGTATAAAGTGTACTTTTTTTAACCTATTTTGTATAAAATGTACTTACATTTAAGTTATAATTGTAAACTTTGCCTGTCTCAACACAGAGCTCTCTAGTGAGACAGGCATAGTAGAATTTAACCTTATGAGATGTAAAAGTAAAGCAATGAAATAAATAAAATAAATAACTCTCGTCGTGATACCTGCAAGTGTTAAAATAAACAATTATATTTTGGGAGGCTTGCCTAGCAAGGGATCGTCATTCCGGGCTCCATCAGGTCCTCGTCATGCGCAATGGGTGGCGAGGGTAATTTATGGCGTTACAATTTTCATTTTTACTGACCAGTTTCAATTGACAAAGCGGGAACTCGAAGCGATTACTGAAATTAGTGTTTTCGTGGCTAAATCCAAAAATATAAAATATGGCCGCGTTGTTCATATAATGAAAATGAGTATTTCACAAGGTATATAATTGAATGTCCTGATTTAAAAGGAAACATATTTACGCTTAACTTGTTGAGGGCCTAAAAATTCCAAAGCAACATATAGGCAAGGGCCGTAAATTTTCGGAATTTTTTGTGATTTTTCTTTTTACGAAAAAACCATGAAAACATGCGTAAATTAAAAAAAAACACACACATTCATATTATTTTATCGTAAGTGTCGAAATGCAATGATTTTTTTATCAAAAAATTTAAAAAAATAATCTTTTTTTGAATTCCGATAATGTTGCCAACCCGACATTTTCCGATTACATACACTACTATTATTATTTGATATCCTACCTAAAAATTTTCTTCTGTGTGGTATATTTTGTCGCACGGCACGGCACACAACGGAACATCACACTCAAAACACATATAACATGTTTCCTTCCGTTGCTTTCGTGCCGCGCACACAAAACACTACGCCATTGTTTCACTTTAAATTTTGAAGCATATGATCCACATTTAACACACACATTTCTCAAATAAACGCAACATAAATAATGTATTTTTGTTAATAAATCACTGTTTGTATCAAATTGCACCATAAACCAAGAAATATCGCGAATATATGTATATATTATCCGCGCGTAGATCCGTGTTCCAACTGTGATTGCTGGGCGCGAACTGAAGAAATAAAAAACCCTTCCTATCGACATAGCAACGGAATCACGTGATTTTTGCATGTACCATACACGTGAACGTCTTTCGCGCGCTGGGCACATGACGACGGAATAGATCGACACGGCGACAGACACGTGATTTTTGCATGTACCACGCATGTGTCTTTCGCGTACTAAGGACGTGACGACGACGGAATATTATTTCATTATATAATTTTCGATCGTACAACATGAGTTTAGGGCGACATCTATAACTTTTCTATACGATTTTGACGACCGAAAAACTTCTACTTTGAGTGTTGATTTAAGCTATAATCGGCCATGTTTTTGAGTCGAAAATGGAACGACAGGTCACAACAGGATTTCTCTATTGGGAAAAAATTACGTTTTTCAAATTCGATACGCGGCCGTCGATAAATAATTTATTTTGTGCCTGTCGGATATATCCGACGCGGCCCCTGGGGACAGTCGCGCTCCGTCGGATATATGCGACGCGGCCCCAGGCTCATTAAATAATAAGTGTTAAATAAGATTAAAGTTTCTAAAAATGCACCGTGTATTTTGACATTTTGCAGTCAATATATGAGGAAAAATGTGTGGATTGCATACAAGGTTTACATGACAAATTTTTATTTGTAGATGAAAGAAATATGATGAATATTGAACGTGAGTACTTTTTGTATTTTAGGTTATGAGGTTTGGTTTGGTTTGTTTAATTTAGTTTACAATTATTTTACATTGATTGGGTTTATTAATATGATGTGATTATTTTGATGATTTTTGGATTTGTTTCTTTTACGAATAAATTGTTGAAATATTTTTTAAACGAATCAAAGAATTTATAAATTCTTAATTATATTTCTGCACTTGACTTGCATGAATGTTTGGTGTTGCCATGAAAAACAAAATTCATATTGCTTTTTTTTTTTCTCTTTATGGTTTGTAATTTTTCTTTTACATATCTTTTTCTATAGTTCTTAAAGTAATGGCTGACATTCAAAATGTATGGTACAATTTTCGAAGCTTTAAAATGTGATACCTAATTTAATACTTATAATTTATCAATTATCTTTCATTTTGTAGTCAGGACATTAAATTATATAGTGAAATACTCATTTTCCTTGTATGAACAACGGGACCAAATTCTTGGATTATGCCAGATCTCAGAACATTTGTGGTACAAGTCCGAAGATCTTATCGCACTTACTTTATTCGACGAAGAAATTTCTTCTGAAGCCAAGCATAAAATGTTGAATGAAGAAGATTTTGACTGTGGCTCCTAAGCATGGATTTCACTTAGCTGAAAAGCATATCGGATGCTTATCCGATGGGATCGGATGGGGAGGTTGTTATAAAAAAATCTAAACTCGGTAAAAATATCACAAAGGATCATCATTAAAGTAATACTGAAAAAAAATCTACCCTTTCAACAAAAGATCTTTTTAAATTGTTTCCAGTACCAAACGTGGATGATATTTTCAAGCTAGTTTCCATATTGAAAATATGCGAAGAAGAAAACCTTACAGGAAACCAGGAATATTACAAGCTTATAAGAAATGGAAACCAATTTATAATGCCTAAATTTAAAACAACCAAATTGCAGAACCATTATATTTTAAAGTCATTAAATAATTTACCTATCGAGATACACTGCATCAAAAACCTCTTAGAGCAAATCAAAAAAATTAAAATCTTCCTAAAATCAAACTTAAATTCATAAATCATTTAAACCTTTAGCTTTTTTCAAAATACTTCAACACGTCATTATCAAATTACCTTTATTACCGTATTATTAAATGACTCGCATATTATGTACCTATATATAATAAATGCCTTCATCAGATTCAAGAGTTTCTCTTCATTGATGATGTCTACATGACTACAAAGTACTTTAAAAAAAATGTCAATTTGGTTATTTTGATGTAAATATATAAGAATTGTATTTGCACCATATATTAAATAAATAAAAAATATGACATTTTTCTAGCAACACTTTGATATTCTTGGAATTTCATCAGCCTTTTTGTTAAAACTTATCTCTGGAAAGGAAATTGAGACTCCAGAGCTGAGGGACATGGTCTGCTGTATACGAGTCGTGAACCAAGTTGCAGAGCGAGGAGAGGCGTTAAATAAAAGCTACATTAAACCGATTGCGCCTGTTCATAAGGATATTGTATTAGGATATATATTGGCTTCAAGGTGTGTGACGTCGTAACGAAGATAGATTTCACCCTGAGTGCAAATTACACCTTAACCTTATAATCGTTCAAGTATTGCCTCTGTGTCCGGGCCTTATATTACAAAGTTTTGAAGCTCGAAGGTGAAATACAATTGTTTTATGTAGCACGAAGGGGGAAGGGAAGATGGATCGACGTCCAACGCGAGCTTCATTGCGGATTTGGCGGGACAGTCCCGGTTTTAACAATTTGTGCCGCGTCAAAGGGGAATGCTGTGCCGACAAAATGGTTGGCGAAGCAGCGCGTGTTCACGTACTGCCCAAAGAGCGAGCATTCTGTTCGTTGCGTGTTACATTACAAGCGCAGAGCTCTCGTCGGG
This sequence comes from Agrypnia vestita, assembly GCA_016648135.1. Taxonomy (NCBI): domain Eukaryota; kingdom Metazoa; phylum Arthropoda; class Insecta; order Trichoptera; family Phryganeidae; genus Agrypnia; species Agrypnia vestita. The sequence goes on from JADDOH010009792.1 coordinate 12,088, forward strand.
CTCTCATACACGATCAAGCAGCTTTTTAAAAAATGATGTAAGATGTATTGAAAGTGACTGCGCAATGTACCATCACAGCCTATTGTGATGTCATTGTTACCATCACGATACCTGTTCGTATCACCTAATTTGGGATATATTTAGCAAAAATAAGTTTTTGATGTGTAACATCTTTCTTCCCGCTTTCCTGCGATCTGTGGCAGTGATTTCGGGAAAAGGGACGGAAATGCGTAACAGGAAAGCGCGCGCGATTAACTTTACAATGTCCAGCAAGAGTCATCACAGCGAAGCACACTTCCAACAGCCGACGCTTCAGATTTTGTATATATGATACGCGGCTAGTGTCAAGCGTGTGGATGTTGTAACTTTGATATATTTTGGCTTATTTCTTCGAAACTATCCAATAAATACTTTTTTAACATTAATGTAAATAATAACTACCCTTGCTACTTGCTCAAATTTTATGTAATGTTTGTGATTATTTTTAAATATTTATTCAAGGTTTTCATACAACATGTATGGCGATACACTACCGCCATCTATGAAAATAAATAAAAACATATAATTGACCAAACACGTTTCTAAACAAAATGCGTATGAAGATATATGTACCTAGCTAGCGCGGCAAAATTCAATAATGAATACACATACATGTATTTACTTATAACTTCATGTTACATATTAAATATACAGGTATTAGCTTTTTAAAATTTTGATTTTAATTTCTGTTGCTGCTCAATTGATATTTTAAATTGTGAGATGTCAAATGTAACACATCGTATGCGACTACTGTAAGGCTCACTCTTTTTTTAAATATCCTGTCAGAGTATTAAATTGTATATAGATGAAAAAAATAAATTATGAGGGCATTGGGTCAGCGCAGAAGTTTGTCCCCCTTGCGTTTATTTAAGACACATTTTACTGCAGTTTAAGTATTTATTCTTGCATAATCAAATCCCCTAGTAAACAATACAACAATTATTATAAAAGATATTATTTCGGTAATTACTATTATTTCGATGATCTATTAATTGCAACAAATTAATAGATCATCGACTAATAGTAAAGCATACGTGGTAAAGTTTGTTTCGACTTTACATAAAGACAGTAATCATACTTGCATCTGCGAAAAAAAGGAATCAGTCGTTATTGAAGCATTCATACCGCTAGCTTTTACTGACTGCCGCTAGCTCTCTTGGGCATTAGTTGTTCATATTGCACAGGGGCTTATTAAGTGATACAGAATGTGTTTCTATTAAAATTTAATTGCTTTAAAATGGATTAACAAAGAATTTTCGTAAGCTAAAACATAAAATAAAACAGCATTGGCGGAGCACGTTACACGGATAACTTAATTCTTATCATGATATTTATAGCAACACTAGCTGGTTGGCCCGGCTTCGCTCGGGACCATAATTTGGTAAGCATAGAATTGTTTTGACGTCTCTTTTTTTTGTTGGTTTCGGCACCTGTGATTGGATTGCCTTGCTGGACCGCCTTCGCTTTGCCAAAACATCAACAGATATTTTAGCACACAATCATAACACCCTAGAGAAAACTTTCCAAAGCTTTCTAGAACATTCCAAAATCTTATAGAACTTTCTGGAATCGTCTAGAACTTTCCCTTTCCAGAACCTTCTAAAGCATTACAATTCTTTCTGGAACCTCTAGACCCACCGAAGCACACCCCCACTCAGTTTGGAATCTTATAGATCTTTCTGATAACTTGAAGAACATTCTCTTTACGGAACTTTCTAGAGTAAAAACTTTCTGAAACCTTCTCTATCCAGAACATTCTAGACTCATCGATGAACTTAGCCACTCGGTTTGGAAACTTATAGAATCTTTTGAACTTTCTCCTTCCAGAACCTTCTAAAGCATTCGAGAACCTTAATGAACGTTCTGAAACCGATACACTCCGCCACTCAGTTTGGAACCTTATAGAAATTTTAGGAATCTTCTAGAACGTTTTCCTTCCAGAACTTTCTAGAGCGGATTTTTCCGGAACCTTCTAGACTTACCGACACAGTCGGCCAACCCATTCTGGAACAATCTGACGCATTTGCGGCCTTCTCATAACAAACAATGTGCTATAATGCACATCACCCACTCCCACCCACGGACAGCCAACCCCACCAAACTCGCAAATTTTCAATGTGACAAGGGCTATCTTCCACCATAATCACCAGGGGTGGTAGTATATGTTTGTGAAGAAAACATGGCGGGTGGGAAACACGAGTTTCTTTATATATATATATATATAATATGAAATCAATATATATATATTGATTTCACACGCAGGCCAGCATCACACTAAGTATCGATGTGACGGACGAATCTAATACATCAGCATTTGACAACCTGCCTACTGTAAGTATGAAAGGAGGTCTTCCTGCGTCCGTAGACGTAGTGTATATTTTCGATTGCAGATACAATTGAACTGTGAACGTGAAAATATTTCTTATACTAAACAAAAACCAGTATGCCTAAGCATATGTTTTTTGAAGTTTGATTTGTGATTACGGGAATAATTACACTGTGAACATGAAAACAGTTTTCTTCAATGTGCTTAAGCACATGTGCCTTCAAGTTTGTTTTCTGAATGCATGAATAATTGCACTGCGAAAATGATAATATTTTTACTCCAGTGTGGTTAAGCGCAAGTAATTTAAAGATAGCTTTTCTATAGCACGAATAATCGCACTGTAAACATGATCATAGTTTTTCTCCAGTGTGCCCAAGCACATGTACTTGTAAGCTTGATTTACGATTACGTGAATAATTGCACTGTGAACATGAAAATAATTTTTCTTCAGTGTGGTGAAGCACAGGTAACAATAAGCTGGATTTATAATTGCACCAATAATTGCACTGTGAACATGATAACAGATTCTTTCCAGTGTGTGAAAGCGTATGTCTTTTTTAGTCTAATTTCCGTTTGCACTAATAATTGCACTGCGAACATGAGAACAGTTTCTTTCCACAATGTGAAACTGTGCGATTTTTAAAGTATTCTTACTGGCAAAATAACTGAAATGTTAACACGAAAATTATTTAAAAGTTTAAGTTTATAAAAATGTTTTTATCCAGTGTGCTTAAGCGCATGTTTCTTTAAGTCTAATTTCCGATTGCAAGAATAATTACACTGTGAACAAAAAAATAGTTTTTCTTCAATATGCTTGAGAACATTAACATGTAAATCTGATTTACGATTACACGAATAATTGCACTGTGAACATGAGAATAGTTTCTTTCCAGTGTGTAAAACCAAATGACTTTTTCAGCTTGGTTTGCGACTGGACGAAAAATTGCACTGTGAACATGAAAACGGTTTTTCTCCAGTGTGCTTAGACATATGGTTCTGTAAGTTCGATTTATGATTGCAGGAATAACTGCACTGTGAACATGAAAACGGTTTTTCTCCAGTGTGTATAAGGGTGTGTGTTTTTAAGCTTGATTTCTGACTGCACGAATAACTGCACTGTGAACATGAAAACGGCTTTTCTCCAGTGTGCTTAGACATATGGTTCTGTAAGTTCGATTTATGATTGCACGAAGAACTGCACTGTGAACATGAAAACGGTTTTTCTCCAGTGTGTATAAGGCTATGTGTTTTTAAGCTTGATTTCAGGCTGCACGAATAACTGCATTGTGAACATGAAAACGGTTTTTCTCCAGTGTGCTTACGCACATGTTCCTTTAAGCTTGATTTCTGTTTGCACATATAACTGCACTGTGAGCATGAAAACGGTTTTTTTCCAGTGTGTATAAGGGTATGTCTTTTTAAGCTTGACTTCTGAGTGCACAAATAACTGCACTGTGGACATGAAAACGGTTTTTCTCCAGTGTGTATAAGGGTATGTGTTTTTAATCTTGATTTCCGACTACACGAATAACTGCACTGTGAACATGAAAACGGTTTTTCTCCAGTGTGTATAAGGGTATGTGTTTTTAGTCTTGATTTCTGACTACACGAGTAACTGCACTGTGAACAAAAAAACGGTTTTTCTCCAGTATGTAAAAGAGTATGTGTTTTTAATCTTGATTTCCGACTGCACGAATAACTGCACTGTGAACATGAAAACGGTTTTTCTCCAGTGTGCTTAAGCACATGGTTCTGGAAGTGCCACTTATGATTGCAAGAATAATTGCACTGCGAACAGGAAAAAATATTCTTTCGAGTATGTGAGACTTCGTGAATTCTCAACGATGCCTTCTGCATGCTCGTGTGCGGGGACTGAGAACACGAGAATGCCTTTTTACCAGCGGGAGTAAGCGCATTTTCGCCTAAGGATTTTTTAGGGTTGGAAATGGTCTTCAGTTCCAGCAGCTTTCCAACGGCTGGTGAAGTCATTGTTGGATCATTCGAAAAAGAATCGTGTGTTCTCAAGATATCTGCAATGTTAATAATTTTTGTATGAATAAAATGTTATCACAGTTCTGGAATTTTTATGTTCATAACGCTCAAATAAGGAAACATTTACTCTAGTACTGAGTACTAGTACTAGTACCTATTTTTACTAATAGGATGCCTATTAATAAAAAGAACAATAAATATACAGAAAAAAAATTATAACGAAACATGCAGAGCATTAAGTTAACGCATTGAAAGCCTTTATAAAGCAAACAAAATCATTGATTACTAGGTTTGTCCACTAAGGCTACAAAAAACTTCTCGATTAAAAAAACTATGCAAACAAAAATTATTGATTTGCTTTCCCTTTAATTTATCATTTATAATGGTGGAGTAGCGGGAGAGGGGGATAGTTTGGGGGAAGAGTTTCATTTTATAATTTTGAAAAAAAGTATCAAATTAAGATTGTAGTGCAGAACATTTAAATCTGAGAGAATAAGGCCCGGTTGTTTCAAGTTCGATCAAAGTAAGCGGAAATTCTGGGTTAAACTGAGCTTAACCTCAAGGTCACGCGAAATCACGCAGAAAGAGTTGTTTCAAACCAAAAAATCAGTCAAATATCTGATTAGTGGTGTTGCAATTGTGAAAACTAAAAATCGTAGACAAATGCAGTAAATGCACGCCAAAATAATTTTGCATATGGCATCCCATCACGAAAAAATGTTTTCCTACCTATTTAGTGTTTGCAAGAATAATATGTTTTTATTTGATCTGTATTGTATTTCTTTAGTCTTTCTGTTTATAACCTTTTCTTTGTTTGCAGGTAATAAGAAAAGTGAATTCAAAGCTCACGACTGATATGCAGAATAAATTATATGTGGTTCAGTTAGATATTTTCAAAACCCAACTATCTGAAGAATCGGCAGAAAATTCACGAAGTTGTTTTGGAAAGCCATAATGCCAAAAGATATGTGGCTTAATTTTATTACAAGTTGTATTTTTTATTAAAATATTCATTTTTCTGTTAATAGGTAGGTATATAAAATACAAGATAGGTAGGTATATAAACTACAATAAAATAAAAGAGTTTCATACACCGAATATATTGTTTTATTACTAATATTCCGCGGACGTCCTCTGCTTCTGCTGCCTTCCACAAACAATTTTCCTTACCATTCTTTCTTTGCTTATCAGTTCCACATGACCAAACCATGCGACAACATTGGTAAACAACATCGAAGTTCGTGGTCCAGTGGCCATGTCAGCGGCTCTGCATACTGAGAAATCCGGGTTCGATTTCCGGTGAGGTCGCAATACATCTTTCTGATTTCATTATCATCTAGGTGTTCTTGTCGGACCGCAATTAAAATTGTATCATTGTAGCATTAAAAATTGCTGTACATATGGTTTGACGGCATAGTCCCGGTCTCCTACAATATAGCAATTACCAAATCTGGTACCTAGTACCGTTTGTCGTAACTTGATATTTTGTTTGGACATAACAAATATATTTCTGATTTTTATAGTGTTCTTCGGCTGACTAAAATGTGGTCTGAGGAGCCATTGCTCTGGTAATGGCTGACCCTATCACCTTCGCACCTTTCATCGATATAAATGTAATATTATTACATTTAACAAAACCCGGGTGAAATAGAAAACCTTGAAAAAAAAATATTGTCGACAATGCCCTGCGGTAAAATTCATTTAGAGTTGCGGAAAAATCAATTTCTTCTGACAAAAAAGTATTGTTCGAGGTTTGAGTAAATTACTTCTCTTGTTATGGATATATTGTAGGATCAGTCGATCGTCAGTGTCACCCTACATAATATTGTACATTTCGAAACTTTGTATGTAAAATGTCGAAAAATTAATAAAAATATTTTTTATTGACAGATGTCAATTACATTGCGCAGTGCGCATGTGCGTTTCTAACCGACAGTTTAATCTAAAATTTCAGCTCAGAATACTCTGACAGATTTCGCTTAATTCGAGTTGAAACAACCCGTTTTTGAAAAAAAACATTAAATATTTGAGTTTAAATTCTACGCTTACTTTGATCGAACTTGAAACAACCGGGCCTAAGTGGGTTTAAAGGGGGGAAGGGAAATGGTGCCTTATTTTCCGCAGAGTACTTAAAAAAAAGGATGCAATATTCGGGTCAGATATGTCCACTTATGTACATTCATTTATATGGAGAACAGATAGACATTGAGTGTAATCATTATAGATAATAAAAGCCCAAATAATGTAACATTTTATTGTCACCCGTTTTTTGACCAGAGTTATTTCAATAGGAACATATTTGTTGTTTTGTTTGTCTTCGATGTGATAGAGGAGGAATTTTATGATAACGCTCGCTTTCTGTGTATGAGTTTAATTCTAAACGGGAACGGAAATTTAAAATATTGAGAAATTTGTGTTAGATATTTTCAAGTGGCTCACTGTACGTAGAATAATGAGTATTCCAGACTAATGATCCAAACTCCAGTTGACTGCGTACAAATGAAAAATACAAAGTTCTTAATGTAAATGGTGATTGAAATAGGTTTGTCGTTCTGACACTGAAACCAAGGAATCGATAGGTTTTAGCAATTACCGATTCCATATGTGGAATGAATGTTAATTAAGAATCTAAGATGAAACGGAGATCCCTCACTTGAGTGCAGATGTTATGTTATGTTATGTTATGTTAAGTTGCTTATTGTTGAGATGATAATTATTGGATAAATTTTTTTTCTATAGATATCAAATAATTTTCAAATAAAAGTCACCAAGTTTTTCCTATAAGTTGTGAAGTTTTGATTAAAAATGTCCTCAAATTCTTTATTTTTGCAATAATAATCTGCTATGGTGAGCGAACGTGAAAATTTGGTAGTACATTTCCATAGTAGAAAATATATGAGAATGCGTTGACACATTCCATCTTCTTTACCAATAAAAATCAATATCTGTATGTTATCTGTACAAATCTACACCGTTTAACAAATTTTGAATAGTTTTTCTATGAGACCCGGCGAGTAACATATATGACATTTCCCCCTCCCCTGATATATTTTCTGTACAAATCTACACCGTTTGCCGGTCTGACCCAAATTATGCATTCTTATTCTTTAGGTCCCGGCGGAATACATAGGCCATAATTCTGGACATTCCATCCATCCCATCCTAGATTAAATGGAAACATTTTTATTAGACTGTTCAAAACATTGGTAACTTTGTGACCCACCACAAACTAATTTCTAACTAAATCCTGAATTCGAACAACGCCGGGTGTGAACAGCTAGTACAGCTATATAATTATACATCATGCTGTAACGGTCACACCAAGTGCAGGATCTACTTCACGGATTGGTTATCCAAGGGAATTAACTCCTGCTCACCAGGGCGCTGGTCGGCTCTCCTGGAGTACTCCGAGCACTCCTGCTTGATGTCAGGATAGGATATATCCACATCACTGTAGGGCGCTCCATCCCCTGCTCCCTCATCGCCGCTGTCGGCTGGAGACCCTACATTGCTGGAACCCAGGTCTGGAATCAAATATATTAAACTGGTACAACAGGGCTGGAGAGTTAGTCGCCTGTCTCCTGGACTCCACCTCGGGCTGTACTTGCATCAATAAGTCAACACGGAATAAAGATTATGTCGCGTTATTTTTTTTATTTTTCTTTTTTTATAAAAATAGAGATGCGAACATGGAATACGTGTCACATCAATATTCTTACTATTTTCAAACTAAGCTAAACGCTTGTGTTATGAAAATAGGACTAACTTGCTAGTCTGGGCTGAGATTCGAACCCGCGACCTTTGGATCACGAGGCGAGTGTCCTAACCACAAGACCAACAAGCTACTCTAATTATGTCTAATTAAGTTATGTCGTGTACTGCTCCCCTATATTAGTAATAAAAGCTTCGCTTATTTCAAAATGTAATTATTTACAGAAACATCCATTTAAAAGGTCTTCAGGCATTCATAATGAAAAGATTCGTTCAGTTGATTGAACTTTCGTTCGCCGTATCGTTCAACTGAACTATTCTCTTCCATCGTTTAGTACACCAAACGAGTACATGTACATGTGAATGAAAAAATATGTCAAGAGTTCTAAATGTAAGGATATTTAGCGTATCAGAATCCGGGTGAGACTGCAAAGAATTTGCAAATGAAATAAAATAAATATAAAGTATACAAATTCATTGGAATTTACTTCGAGTTGGGAGTAAACAAAAACTAACCCATAAAAAAGTTTTTATTATACTCCCTTTCTCATTGAATTGCCTACTGCACACGTCGGGGTCTATACTCATTTGTATTGATTCCAATTTAAAAAAAATTACAGTTTTGAAAAATTCGAAAATTTGTTAGATCATTTTTATCATCGCCACGAATCTGCCTGCAAAGTTTCAGCTCGATTGGATCACGGAAAAAGGGTTAAAAATCGATCCGAAAATTTTCCGGCAGACAATAAACCGCAGATGCTACGAGTTAAAAGAAAGGGAGTGACAAAATCAGATCGACAGAACTTTCTTTTGCTCTCCTATAAAGTTCGAAATTATCACTTATGCCCTTTTGACTTTCTAACCTCGATATGTACAGAATTATTGATTCATCTAATTAAAAGCATCGTAATTTACATTTTTTACAGACACTCCAACTTCTCTCTTATCTATGGTTTTACTAAACTGGTGTTGGCCATAGATAAAATGTCTCAAATGTCAAAATGTAATGATAAAATTTGGAAACTAAAGGTCGAATAACTTTATTAACACTAAAAGCTACTCAAATATGTTGAAATCAGGGGACTCGATTATCATCACGGAACAAAACCTCGAAAAAAAACTGGATCCATACCGTAAACAACAATTAATTCATCCATCTTAACGGTCATATCAGGTGCGAGCATTTCACACGATCCAAATAAATTTATATTGAATAGTCTTCTCACCGGCGGGCTGGTTGGCTTTCCTGGAGTACTCCGAGCACTCCTGCTTGATGTCTGGATACGATATCTCTATCTCCGTGTAGGGCGCTCCACCGCCTGCTCCTTCATCGCCGCTCCCGGCTGCAGACCCTGGCTCGGCCTTGACAGCAGGAACATCTTGGTCAGCGCGGTTCATGGTTCTAATTTCTTCCAAGGAGGATGAGCGATGACACGTGCTGAGCAAATGGCGTCTGTCGAATGACTTCCGACCATAGACACTAGGAAAGCATAGACAAATTATCTAATTAATTATCCGATAGGTAGGACAAATATGAAACAACTAATTTGAATTTCCTCACAATCTCCATTTCACTAATGTTGTTGTCTTCAATGTGTGATTATTCAGTGTTTTTGACCTCACAATTTTCTCTTAACGCGTTTATACAAATTACGAAATAAAACTATGAACATAAATCAAGAAAGCTACAATGCTGTTAAAAGTACGTTCTGCATTGAAGTGACTAATTTGTAAAATCCTTAAGATTACTCCTACAAAGTGTGTTTTGAGTTAAGTATGCAAAGTTGTTTTTTTGATACATATCTCGCAAGGAAAAATATGATGAGTCAGAAAATAAAATGAAATGCCAGTATTTTAAATTATTTTTAAAAAGGACAAATAGAATGATAATTTTTTTTTTTTAATTGGCAAGTAACAGAGCACCTGATACTATTGCTGTGGGCTGCGCTGCTAGAGGGGGGTCTGGAGCATAGATAACATAATAATAATCTGGAGTGCATAGTCGTCTGCTTTGTTGGTGGTGTCGGCTTACACTTCATTGGTGCATAAATGTCCGGCTTTTTCCTGAAGGTCCTCAAGTCTGGCGCTCCATACAGTAAAGCTTTACTTGGTTCAGCATCCTCGATCCCGTAAATAACGCATTCTATTAAGGCGACGCCGTCGACGTCACCTTGGGCGACGTCTCCTTCATTCGATAGAAATACTGAGTGTAATTTTCGTCGATAAGTTTGAGGTACTATGCTTGTTGAAGAATTTTGATCATATTACAGTAGATTTAAACAACATTTTACATTGAAATGAATGTTAAATGTGTCTCATAATTTTATCCCGATTGCACTTGTATGTACATATAAAACTCAATGTCTGTCTGTCTGTTTGTCCGTCTGTTCTCTATACAAATCCACACCGTTTGTCCGATTCGATTCAAATTTTGCATATTCATGCTTTAAGACCCGGCGGGTAACAAAGGCAACATTTCCCCATATTCTCATAAACCTTCCCCTTCCTCTGACATATTTTCGATGCAAATCTGTACCGTTTGACCGATCGGACTCAAAATTTGGAAACTTATTCTTATGGACTCGGCGGGTAATATAGTGACATTTCCCCCCTATTTTTTAACCCTTCCTCTCCCCTTATATATTTTTGATGCAAATCTTTACCGTTTGACCGATCGGACACAAAATTTGAAAACTTATTCTTCAGGACCCGGCGGGTTTAGACTGAGAGGTGACAGGATTTTTCATAACGATCATGGATACGCTTAGATTTACTTTTATAGTTTGTAGAGTATTCCCATAAGGTGAATGATGTCGGTCTGCCTGCTCTCAGTGGTTGCAACTTCGAGTTATAGAGCTTACAAGAGGCTGCATTGTTGTGAAAAAAAAACGATCAGAGAAATGGTCAGTTTTAGTACCTATTCAAAGTATGGCGTCTCCGCAGATGAAATAAGTTGGTCTGGCGCCTCTAAGTAGTTGCATTTCAGAGTAATGATGCGCGCAAGTCACTGCATTGTTGCGAAAAAAAAAAGATAACAGAAATGGTCAGTTTTAGTATCTATTCAAAGTATGGCGTCTCCGCAGATGACGCAAGTATGAAAGGCAACACTTTTTCGTCTAACTTATTTTCACAAAACAGGCACTTAGTATTTATTTTCGACATTATTGTAAAAATGAAGACTCTTGTAAGCTCCACAACTCGAAGTTGCAACCACTGAGAGCAGGCAGACCGACATCATTCAACATAGGGGACTACTCTACAAACTATAAAAGTAAAACTTACAGTATCCAGGATCGTTATGAAAAATCCCGTGACCTCTTAGACTAGTAATATATGCGGCATTTCCCCTCAATTATTTTACCCCTTCCCTTTCTCCTTGTTATATTTTCAATGCAAATCTGAACCGTTCGATCGATCGGACCCAAATATTGGAAACTTATTCTTAAGAATCCGGTGGTTAATATTGGTGACATTTTCCCCTATTCTTTTACCCTTTTCCCTCCCCCTGAAATATTTTCGATGCAAAAAAAATATAATATTATTAGCTTTCATGTAAATATACTTCCGAAGTTCTAAGTTCGACTAAAGTTTTCATCTAATAGCTTAAAGAATAAAGCGTGTGCTTAAAAGTCGTAATAAAGTTCTATTCGGTAGCTTAAAGTCTCTAGGTTTGGTCTTTACGTAAACTTATATATTATTAAACTTTATAGTTAGGTATTTAGGTTAGGTAGCCTCCAGTTAGTTTATACTAGTAAGAAATTTGCCGGTCCAAGTGAGAAAATTTGCGTAATGTGTTTTTCACATATTTGAAGATTGTGATCAAACGCGATGAAATTTAAACGTCATTTAAACAGTGTGCAGACAGCACGGTCCATTGCTGGCAATGCGATAAAAAAATTCACCATTTTTTGGGGTCCTAGTAAGAAATTTGCCGGTCCAAGTGAGAAAATTTGCGTTATGTGTTTCTCACATATTTACAGATTGTGACCAAACGCGATGAAATTTAAACGTCATTTTAACAGTGTACATACAGCACGGTCCAACATTTTTTGCGGTCGTAGTAAGAAATTTGCCGGTCCAAGTGAGAAAATTTGCGTAATGTGTTTCTAACGTATTTGAAGATTGTGACCAAACGCGATGAAATTTAAACGTCATTTAACAGTGTGCGGACAGCACGGTCCATTGCTGGCAATGCGATAAAAAAATTCAAGATTTTTTGCGGTCCTGGTAAGAAATTTGCCGGTCCAAGTGAGAAATTTTGCGTAATGTCTTTCTCACGTATTTGAAGATTGTTACCAAACGCGATGAAATTAAAAAGTCATTTTAACAGTGTGCCTACAGCTCGGTCCATTGCTGGCAATGCGATAAAAAAATTCAACTTTTTTTGCGCTCCTAGTAAGAAATTTGCCGGTCCAAGTGAGAAAATTTGCGTTATGTGTTTCTCATATATTTGAAGATTGTGACCAAACGCGATGAAATTTAACACTCCGTTACACGCGCTGCAAATAATTACATATTTACACGCGCGGGGCACCCCTGTGCCCCAAAGTAATTGATGGATTATTTGTTATGTGGGTAGAATTAAAAATAATCATATTTTATACATAATCAGTTTTTATTGACACTTATAATGAAAGAAAAAAAAAATCTTTTCTTTATAAAAACAAGAAAAAAATTATTTTTTCCTCAACCTTAGAAAATTATGAAAAAATTAACATGGAAATTATAAATTTGTGATTTTAGTCTTCAATAGTTAACTTATTGAGATCATTTTGTTTTTAGTTATAACACTAAATGCACTTACTATATTTATGATCGTTACACACAGGCTTGTGACATTTCTGGCATGGGGTTTTAGTCAAGCGATTTTTAGCTCTTCCACAGCCATGGCACCTAGCTGTTTTACTCCTTTTCCGGGGTATGTCATCTTCCAGAGGTGTCAAATCGTTTTGATTTATACCCAAAAAACCATACTACATTCAATGGAACATAACATGCAACATAAAGATGTTTCTAGGAATATAAGAGCCAAGTACTTATTTGTCGTTCTAATCTGTTCATTTTGGTATATAAGTACCTAAAACAAACAAAACACATTTTTTATTATACCTTTATAAAGCTAAATATTATACAGTTATACACAATATTAATTATCTTTACGTGAAATTCAAAATAGATAAGAAAATATCAAAAATGACTTACCTTCTTCAAAAATGAAATAGTTACGGTATCTCACGCGCGGGGCACAGGCGTGGCCCACCGACTCTAAAAAGTTTCTAGAGATCACATCCGTTCACCGATGCTGCCGTCGCGTCACTAGCGAGTACTCAAGGACTAGTGACTAAGGACTTCTAATAGTGTTAGTAACAACAGCTTTTAGAAGCGGCAAGATTGTAGATACATTGTTTAATAAATAATAGGCAAAAATATTTCACTGGGGCACGCCTATGCCCCGCGCGTGTAACGGAGTGTTAAACGTCATTTTAACAGTGTGCATACAGCACGGTCCATTGCTAGCAATGCGATAAAAAAAATTCAAAATTTTTTGCGGTCCTAGTAAGAAATTTGCCGTCCAAGTGAGAAAATTTTGGGTTATGTGTTTCTCACATATTTGAAGATTGTGACCAAACGCGATGAAATTTAAATGTCATTTTAAAAGTGTGCATACAGCACGGTCCAAAATTTTTTGCGGTCCTAGTAAGAAATTTGCCGGTCCAAGTGAGAAAATTTGCGTGATGTGTTTCTCACGTATTTGAAGATTGTGACCAAACGCGATTAAATTTAAAAGTTATTTAAATAGGGTGCAAACAGCACGGTCCAACATTTTTTGCGGTCCTAGTAAGAAATTTGCCGGTCCAAGTGAGAAAATTTGCGTAATGTGTTTCTCACAAATTTGAAGATTGTGACCAAACGCGATGATATTTAAACGTGATTTTAACAGTGTGCATACAGCTCGGTCCATTGCTGGCAATGCGATAAAAAAATTCAACATTTTTAGCGCTCCTAGTAAGTTTGCCGGTCCAAGTGTGAAAATTTGCGTAATGTGTTTCTCACATATTTGATGATTGTCTCCAAACGCGATGAAATTAAAAGGTCATTTCAACAGTGTGCATACAGCACGGTCCAACATTTTTTTGCGGTCCTAGTAAGAAATTTGCCGGTCCAAGTGAGAAAATTTGCGTAATGTGATTCTCACGTATTTGAAGATTGTAACCAAACGCGATGAAATTTAAACCTCATTTTAATAGGGTGCATACAGCACGGTCCAACATTTTTTGCGGTCCTAGTAAGAAATTTTCCGGTCCAAGTGAGAAAATTTGCGTAATGTGTTTCTCACATATTTGAAGATTGTGACCAAACGCGATGAAATTTAAACGTCATTTCAATAGGGTGCAAACAGCACGGTCCAACATTTTTTGCGGTCCTAGTAAGAAATTTGCGGGTCCAAGTGAAAAAATTTGCGTAATGTGTTCCTCACATATTTGAAGATTGTGACCAAGCGCGATGAAATTTAAACGTCATTTTAACAGTGTGCGTACAGCACGGTCCAACATTTTTTGCGGTCCTAGTAAGAAATTTGCCGTTCCAAGTGAGAAAATTTGCGTAATGTGTTTCTCACGTATTTGAAGATTGTGTCCAAACGCGATGAAATTTATACTTCATTTAAACAGTGTGTATACAGCACAGTCCAACATTTTTTGCGGTCCTAGTAAGAAATTTGCCGGTCCAAGTGAGAAAATTTGCGTAATGTGTTTCTCACGTATTTGAAGATTGTGACCAAACGCGATTAAATTTAAAAGTCATTTAAATAGGGTGCAAACTAGGGATGGGTCGTCGACGTATTTACCGTCGACGAAACGAGACCGTTCACGTCCATCCATCGACGAGACGATCAACAAGTTGAATTCGTCAACTAGTTGACGCGTCAACTTCGTTACGCGGTCGTCAGCGTCGCGGACGTTCTATCTAAACATCGGGATGATGGTCAACTGTCTACGGTTCAACGCGACGCTTCTCGACCGTTGGCTATTTTTATTACGTTAATTTTTAAAATTTAAAGAAGTTCGAAGGAATATAGTTTCGGGGAAAGTAAAACCGCTACTTGTGCTTATATGTAAAAATAAATATTTTATTTTTTATTTGTTTACGCACATTATAGGCTTTTACATATTGTTTTATATACTTCATTCTATATATAACAAAGAAAGAAGTAGGTATACACAGCAATATCAGGTGTTAGCAGTAAAATATAAATATAAACTACATATATAAGCAGTGAAAGTATTGTGTATAAGCATTAAAATGTGAGTAAATAAAATTGAAGGAAACAATGATTTTGCGTAATAAAGGCACCAGTTATGAGGTGCGGTAAAAAATACTTTACATTTATTTATTATCTATAAATTTATAAATAAACACATAATTTAAAAAAACTTTACATTGAGATGTTATATTGAAATTTATTGAAGAATACATCTTTCAAAGTCAGGCTTTCACTTTGTGGTGACATTATTAATAAATAAATATATCTGTATTATTTGTCAACTTTAGTTTAAGGCTCAGTCTGAGAAAAGGAACATTGTTCCTTTTAGGAACAATGTTCCTTTTAGGAACAAGGAATATAGTTTCGGGGAAAGTAAAACCGCTACTTGTGCTTATATGTAAAAATAAATATTTTATTTTTTATTTGTTTACGCACATTATAGGCTTTTACATATTGTTTTATATACTTCATTCTATATATAACAAAGAAAGAAGTAGGTATACACAGCAATATCAGGTGTTAGCAGTAAAATATAAATATAAACTACATATATAAGCAGTGAAAGTATTGGGTATAAGCATTAAAATGTGAGTAAATAAAATTGAAGGAAACAATGATTTTGCGTAATAAAGGCGCCAGTTATGAGGTGCGGTAAAAAATACTTTACATTTATTTATTATCTATAAATTTATAAATAAATACATAATTTAAAAATACTTTACATTTGAGATGTTATATAGAAATTTATTGAAGAATACATCTTTCAAAGTCAGGCTTTCACTTTGTGGTGACATTATTAATAAATAAATATATCTGTATTATTTGTCAACTTTAGTTTAAGGCTCAATCTGAGAAAAGGAACATTGTTCCCGAAACATGTAAAAAACCAATAAAAAGTGGTGTAAACAAAATTATAATAGATTTACTTTTTTTATCTTTAAAGTTGAAAATAGGGAATTTTTAATAAAAATTAATTAAACCTAAATTCAAGATTATATTACATATATAATAATTAATGTTGGACTCCTGAATAAGGACCATAGTTAGGTATAGAAAATTATATTCCCTACAAGTTTTTTTATCATTTATATGCTAAAGTTTAAAAGTAAGGAAATAACACAATAATTAAATTTTAGCATCCCTTTTCAGGTAGATATAAGAAGTCGAGATCGATCGAATAAAATATTGATTTTAGAAAAATATCTAGCCGGCCTGTTAATTAATAATAGTTCAATAAAAAATAAAGTAATTAAACAGAATTGTTTTATTTTATACAGGGTAAAATTGGGAATTCACCGAATCGTCGCACGTGACATCACAAAAAATCAAGTAAAAAAATAATAGATAATAGCTTATTAAGCCTATCTCGCCCTACGCATGTATTCAATTTTCAAATCTCTAGTCATAGTTCATGTACACAGATCTGCACTCTATGGTAGTGTACTTTAGAGTTGAAATGAAATTACCCGTCGAGCCGTCTATGACGTCTATGGCATCTACAAGTCGACAGCGAGAGATGAGAGAGAAATAAACGGAGACGTTTTGTCTTGCTCTCGCTCTTTGCTTTGCATTGCGTTAATCTCGAATCGTCCACCGACCACGGCGTCCGCTGTCCACCGTCTACGAATTCAACTAGTCCATGCGATAAACGTAAACGGTCGACGCGTCGATGCAACGTCAACGTTTGATTTCAACTAGTCCGTCCATTCAACGCCCATCCCTAGTGCAAACAGCACGGTCCAACATTTTTTGCGGTCCTAGTAAGAAATTTGCCGGTCCAAGTGAGAAAATTTGCGTAATGTGTTTCTCACAAATTTGAAGATTGTGACCAAACGCGATGATATTTAAACGTCATTTTAACAGTGTGCATACAGCTCGGTCCATTGCTGGCAATGCGATAAAAAAATTCAACATTTTTAGCGCTCCTAGTAAGTTTGCCGGTCCAAGTGTGAAAATTTGCGTAATGTGTTTCTCACATATTTGATGATTGTCTCCAAACGCGATGAAATTAAAAGGTCATTTCAACAGTGTGGATACAGCACGTTCCATCATTTTTTGCGGTCCTAGTAAGAAATTTGCCGGTCCAAGTGAGAGAATTTGCGTAATGTGTTTTTCAAAATTGTCCCACAAAGTCTGTCTTGAGCTCAAAAAGACACTGCTTGTCATCACCACACATTGAAGACTTTATTGATTTGGGGAATGGAAAGAACGTTACATTTTTAAAGGTCCTACCTGTCGAATAATTAATAATATAATTCGTCTACGCCCCGTTCGTGTCTATGGTCGGCATCATTCGACGATCGCCATTTGGTATCACAGAATAAAGAAGATATATTCGAGTCTCGGAAGATACAGAACCATGAACTGCGCTGACCAAGATGTTCCTGTTATCAAGCCCGAGCCAGGGTCTGCAGCTGGGAGCGGCGATGAAGGAGCAGGCGGTGGAGCGCCCTACACGGAGATGGACATATCGTATCCAGACATCAAGCAGGAGTGCTCGGAGTACTCCAGGAAGGCCGATCAGCGCGCCGGTGAGGAGTTGGTTCATTATTCATTAATTATCAGTGACATGAAATGCTTGTACCCGATGCGACCGTTCAAGATGGGTGGGCTTAATTATACTTTACGCCTTCTAAACTTTGACCCAATATTTTGACATTTTCCGACATTTTATCTATGATTAACGTCAGTCTACTAGTGATGGCCAGTTTCGATCAGGGATATAACTATCGTTCAAGTTGACGTTCATTCAAGTGAGCGGTTAACTTTCAACATAAAATAATAATATTCATTCTTGTTGGGTTGAAAAAACAGGCAAAAAAATATTTTTCTAAAACAGTGTATCCTAAAACATAACATTTAAAAATAAAATTATTTAATTAATGTTAATCGCTTACTTTGTAATATTATTGAAAACAAGACATCTCATGAGTCCAAACAGTCACATAAGGCTCACAAAGAAGGGCAATTTTCTACAATTCTAACATATTGTTGGTTTAGTATAGTATGTATTGTTAAAATAATTTATCTATAGTCGTTTTATAAAACTATTTTTATTTAGAATATGCGGAACTAAATAAATTTAGTGTTAGTGAAATGCAAAAATTTGATACAAAGTAGAATAGAAGCTGTGATATGCTCTTCGCCTAGAGATTGGAATTTTCCTTCAGTTGACTGAACTGTCGTTCATCGAGTCATTTAGTAAAGAAAACTATTCAATTTGAATCATTCAATCGGTGATTTAAATTTTTGATTTAGAATTGTTCATTTGCTCATCAATTTTTTTTCCCGATAAGGTGTGATTTCAAAAAAGAATTTTCTGACGGGTGAAGAGATAGAAGAAGTAGTGAGCTGGGCACTAACCTACCAACAATTTGGTAGTTCCGTTTCAAAAATTAGGGTAAGATTGGTATTTGAGTTTTCTTGAGCGATGAACAATGTATTTCCACCAATACTCTTCGTTTTAAAAAAAAAAAGATTTCCAACTGCCAACCTAATGAACACTAGTTAACTCAAATTAACTGTACCATTCGTTCGTTCAGTAAAATGAACTGTTTAAAAAAAAAACTTGTTTATGAACGACCCATCTCTAGTCGGCGTTCGTAGCAAACGCTATTTGCTAATTACGTCCGTCCTAGATAGACTGTACCAGGACCATGAACCATGCTGTCCAAGATGTTCCGGGCGTCCAGCCCGAGCCAGGGTCTGCCGCCGAGAGCGGCGATGAAGAAGTCTGCGCTGATATAGGCATATCGTATCCTGACATCAAGCAGGGGTGCTCGGAGTACTCCAGGAGGGCCGACCAGCGCGCCGGTGTTGCTTCATTATTGATTCATTCTCAGTGTTGTAAAATGCGCGCATCTCACCTGGCCGTTAAAGATGGATGGGCTAAAAAGTATCTAACGGTTTCCAATTTTTCAACATTAATTTCGTCATTTGAGATGTTATATTATGGTTAACACTGGTAATGACAAATTTAATTTTTCAATTTATTAAGAACCTGAGCTCGATTTCTAGCGCCCTATCTACTTACGTTTAAATTTTCATTCAAGTATTTTTTAAATTTTATTTTGGACGTGATTTGAAAGGAGGCTGATTGCGGTGGATCCCGCAAAGAGGGTAAATGATATATGTCACCCAAAAAGAAACTGTGTTAAGTGTCGGGAGAAAGTACACATTCCGCGTTACAGATGCCATAGATAATATGATCACTAGAGATGGGGCCTTCATAAATAATCTGTTATATTTGACCTGTTACCTGTTCCGAGTAAGTGAACTGTTTGGTTCACTTTTAACAACAACCCTTCAACAGTTTAGTGGTGCTTTAATGAAAAAAATCGTAAATATGAATAATTAGCAATAGCTTCTCCCTAGCAATACTAGTCTTTTTCATTTTATATTTACCCCAGTAATCTAAACTAAATTTTTCCATGTTTGCAAATAAATACAAACTTTCAACAATTCAATTTTGGCAGGAACCGTACAAATGTTGGCGTTAAAAAATAATTATTTACTTTGTAGATTTCCTGAGAAATCAAGATTATTTTACGGAAAATTCAACTGAGTGTTCGCCCGCCCCTGGGATGCAGCCAGAATTGGAGACAGTTTCCAACGTTAAAAAATACATTTTTTCATGTTCGCAGTGCAATTATTCATGTAATAAAAAATCACAGTTAAAAAGACATACTCTTACGCACTCTGGTGAAAAACTGTTTTCATGTTCGCAGTGCAATTATTCATGCATTACAAAATCATACTTAAAAATACATACCCTTACGCACTCTGGGGAAAAACTGTTTTCATGTTCGCAGTGCAATTATTCTTGCAATCGTAAGTCAAGTTTAAAAATACACTTGTTTAGCCATACTGGAAAAAAACTTTTTTCATGTTCGCAGTGCAATTATTCATGCAATACAAAGTCAAACTTAAAAAGACATACTCTTAGGCACTCTGGTGAAAAACTGTTTTCATGTTCGCAGTGCAATTATTCTTCCAATGATAAGTCAAATTTAAAAGCACATGTGTTTAACCACACTGGAAAAAAACTTTTTTCATGTTCGCAGTGCAATTATTCATGCAATACAAAGTCAAACTTAAAAAGACATGCTCTTAGACACTCCGGTGAAAAACTGTTTTCATGTTCGCAGTGCAATTATTCTTCCAATGATAAGTCAAATTTAAAAGCACATGTGTTTAACCACACTGGAAAAAAACTTTTTTCATGTTATCAGTGCAATTATTCATGCAATTCAAAATCATACATAAAAATTCATACTCTTACGCACTCTAGTGAAAAACTGTTTTCATGTTCACAGTGCAATTATTTATGCAAAACAAAATCTTGCTTAAAATCACATACTTATACGCACTCTTTTAAAAAACTTTTTTCATGTTCGCAGTGCAATTTTTCTTGCAATGATAAGTCAAATTTAAAAGCACATGTGTTTAACCACACTGGAAAAAAACTTTTTTCATGTTCGCAGTGCAATTATTCATGCAATAGAAAGTCAAACTTAAAAAGACATGCTCTTAGGCACTCCGGTGAAAAACTGTTTTCATGTTCGCAGTGCAATTATTCTTCCAATGATAAGTCAAATTTAATAGCACATGTGTTTAACCACACTGGAAAAAAACTTTTTTCATGTTATCAGTGCAATTATTCATGCAATTCAAAATCATACATAAAAATACACACTCTTACGCACTCTAGTGAAAAACTGTTTTCATGTTCGCAGTGCAATTATTTATGCAAAACAAAATCTTGCTTACAATCACATACTTATACGCACCTTTTTAAAAAACTTTTTTCATGTTCGCAGTGCAATTTTTCTCGCAATTATAAGTCAAGTTTAAAAGTACATACTCTTACGCACTCTGGTGAAAAACTATTTTCATGTTCGCAATGCAATTATGCTTGCAATAGAAAATCTGACTTAAAAAGCCATACACTTATGCACTCTGGTGAAAGACTTTTTTCATGTTCGCAGTGCAATTATTCTTGCAATCGTAAGTCAAGTTTAAAAGTACACGTGCTTAAGCACACTGGATAAAATCTTTTCTCATATTTCCAGTGCAAATATTCTCGCAATATGAATAACACTTTAAAAGTCATGTTCTAAAGCACAAGAGAGAAACGTTTATGCTCGCGTGCAAGTTTTTTGTCTTTCAGAGTGCACGTAAACCTAATCACAAATCACGCTTACGCACTCTTATGCTAATTGTTTTCATGTTCTCGTTGCAATTATTTATGTAATAATAAATCACACTTAAAAAGAAATACTCTTTAAAAGCCATATTCTAAAGCACATAAGAGAATCTTTTATGCTCGCGGTGCAATTATTCGTACAATCGTAAGTCAATCTTTATAGTACATTTGCGTAAGCACACTGGTGAGTGGTCGTGGGTGGTGGAGGAGTTTTATGTCTTTCAGAGAGCACTTACTCGTAGTCACAAATCACGCTTAATAGCATTAAAAATTTGAATTGAAATTAATGAAAATGTATATTTTTATTAACTGTAATTTTTAACGAACGATGTGTATATATTTTTTAGATCACAAGAATATTGTATATATTTTTCAATATTATTAAATTTTCAAAAAAATATATTTATTTATTTCGATCTCAATCGTATGCTTATAAAGGCATTAAAGTCTTAAAAATACTGTGATTATTAATAATTAATAATTAAACCATAAAAAAATCTTTTTAATAATATTTTTAGTTATATTATTTTAGTTTATATACATATATGGTATGTACATTGTTAGGTGGTATTTTCTCGGAAGCAACTCGTATTCCCCGGGTTGCTCAGCTGGTTCACACGAACCTCAGGCGGTTCTTTTACTTCCATGATGCGTTGTACCATATCTTTCTAGCTTTGATTTTTACTACCCTCTGCAAGTGGGAAAGGTCAATTACATAAAAGAAGTTTCAATTTACAATTTCGTATATTACAGAAAAGCAATGAGAACAATATCACAAAAGCTGTGGTATAACTCATTTCAAAGAATTGCAGTTAGCAACAGTGAGCGGCAGAATATAATAAATCATTTAGAAAATATAAGTTAAAAGTTAAACAAATTCAGTTAATCAAACACTTTTGAGAAATAGTAATCTAGTAATCTTCTGTATTGGCTATTCTTAAAAGAATTTAATAATTATGAAAATAAACATCATAAAAAGGATCGAGATCGCTTAGAAACGGACGGTGTATATAGACTCGATTGTCAAGACTGCGATAAAGTATACGTGGGGCAAACGGCGCGTACCATTTCCAAAAGGGTCAACGAGCACAAACGGGCATGCAAACTCGGTCATCCAGAAAAATCAGCACTGGCTGAGCATTTTCTGGATACCGGCCATCATTTTGCATTCGAACCGATAATCCTTGGAAAGCCTAAGAGTCACCATGCGCGTCTTATCAAGGAAGCACTAGAAATCTACAAGCATCCGATAAACATTAATAGAGATGATGGTCTCAAATTAAAAACATCTTGGTATCCGGCGCTTCAAAGTCTTTCTCGTCGCAGACTCCGCAGAGATAGTGATCAGACAACAGATGAATCATACATACAACACAATACAAACACATCATGACTTCGGCACGGTATTGCAAGCCGATAATTAACCACAACACCAACATTCAAGACAACACCTCAGCCCTGATGATGGACC
>JADDOH010009793.1:0-13638 GCA_016648135.1 Agrypnia vestita
TGCACAGGAAAAAATTCAATTCCAATGGGGCCGTCCAAAACGCCTTCAAAGATTTTATTGATTCCCGTCCGAATGGTTTTTTTAGTAAAGGGATCGATGAACTACCTATGAGATGACAAAAGTGCATAGATAGCAATGGTACATACTTTGATTAAATAAATATATTATAATAAAAAAAAATCGGCTTTATGTTCCTCCCGTACTAAACGCCAAAATCATATGTAAGGACCTAATATTATGCCCGTTAATATTTTGATTTTGGATGAAAGAAAATTTTCCACATCATTCGATTTGTACATTTTTTAAAATTTGTACACGTAAAAAAAGGTAACTCAATAATACTTAATATTATTTTTTTGATAGAGATGCGCTCATATGGAACATGTCTCACATTAATATTTTAAAACCAAGCTTTATGTCAGTGCGACGAACATAAGACTAACTTGGCGGCCCTCGTAGCCCAGTGGGCATGACACTGGCTTCCCACACCGAGGGTTCCGGGTTCGATTCCCGGTGAGGTCACAATTAATCTACTCGATTTACTCAAGCCTAGGTGTTTTGTGATATGTTTCGCTTCTGTAATTGGGCCTCCTGGCCTGTTGAAGCGTAAAAAAAACAACTTGGCGGTCTCCGGGAACAAGCTCGAATCCTCGACCATTATTACTAGGCGAATGGACTCTTGCAGAGAGTGAGATCAATATACGCGTAAGATAGGTTAAGCTTCAGCGTCCGAATGCATGAAAATTGAAGAGAAAAAACTAACCCATAAAAACGAAGTTTTTATTTTACTCCCTTTCTTTGTAAATTAAGTTTACCATCATGTAATTAAATAATTAATTGACTGAAAATGAAACATGTCTAGTTATGTCAAAAATCTCTAAAAATATCTCTTTATTATTTGATTTCTTCCCAAATAAAAAACGAAGTGTGCTGTCATCTGTGAACCAATTGTCATAAATTTTCGAAATTCGTAATGTAGTATCTATTATACCTACCGACGGAGTAATTCAAATTTTAAATATTCCGTGACGTTATCAGGCCGCCGTTGGTGGTAATCAAACTTTTGTAATGATTCCAATTTGAAAAAACCATTAAAATTTCTAAAAATCCAAAATTATACTATAATTATTAATTTTTTTTAACGAAAATTTGATAGATCTTCTTGATCGTCGCCACGAGTCTACTTGCAAAGTTTCAGCTTGATTGGATCACGGGAAAAGGGTTAAAAATCGATCCAAAATTTTTTCGTCAAGCAAACAAGCAAGCAGACGCCACGAGTTAAAAGAAAGGAAGTAAAAAGTGGTGTGCTAGGATATAAGAGTTAATAATTAAGATTGCTGGGACACGTCTTGGGAATGCCAGAGGAGCTGTCTTCTTGACTCCTCCGGAGGAAATATTGCCGGTGGGACAAACAGCAAATAGTATTTTACCGAGAAATATTAGGCCTCGATAAACTACTAC
Organism: Agrypnia vestita; assembly: GCA_016648135.1. Classification (NCBI taxonomy): domain Eukaryota; kingdom Metazoa; phylum Arthropoda; class Insecta; order Trichoptera; family Phryganeidae; genus Agrypnia; species Agrypnia vestita. The sequence continues at coordinate 1,462 of JADDOH010009793.1, forward strand.
TCTAGCGGCGCAAGACTGTGGAAGATGGAAACGGCATGCCGAATTTATTGATTCTCCATACATATGGAAATATGTATGAAGGTTGTTTTTACTCCCTTTATATTATTAACTCGTGGCGTCTGCTTGCTTGCTTGCCGGCTTGCCGTCGAAAAAACTTTGGATCGATTTTTGACCCTTTTCCCGTGATCCAGTCGATCTGAAACTTTGCAAGTAGACTCGTGGCGACGATCAAGAAGATTTATCAAATTTTCGTTAAGAAAAAAATAAATTATAGTATAATTTTGGATTTTTAGAAATTTAAATAGTTTTTTCAAATTGGAATCATTACAAAAGTTTGATTACTAGCAACGGCGCGGCGGCCCGATAACGTCGCGGAATATTTTCTAAATTTGAATTACTCCGTAGGTATACATAATAAGTATTTCACTACGAGTTTCGAAAATCTAAATTGACTGACAAATGTTTTTAGAATTTAATCTTCAAAGCATGAAGTTATCAAAGCTCAAAACATCTGACATTTTAGAAATATATTAAATTACTGTAAGTTTAGTGTTTGTTATGTTATATGTTTTAATTCGTCATTAATTGTTGTTTTATTTTACAAAGAAAGGGAGCATAATAAAAATTGGTTTTTATGGGTTACTTTTTTTTAATTCTACATTTTTATTTTTTATGAGACGCGTTTCTCCTTATGAGGGCATTATCAATCTCGCCTAGCCGTGTCTTTGAGTTACCAATCTTCATAGGAAAAAGATTTTTATGAAATAGAGAATAACTGTAATGATTCGACAGAACAATCCTGACGTTGTATCAACGTAATTAATTATTTAATGTATATTTTTTATCGTACAAAATCCATCCAACTTTGTACCATGTAAGTGCTAAATAGTATTATTAATTAAACAAACTAGTTCTAATTTATGACGTCTAAAACCCATAATTTAACCCATGTTCCAAATAACTTTCACATTGTAGAATCGTAAGCATTCGTGCATAAATATTGAAACACGAGTCTGTTTAGTTTTGCAAAATATAATATTATGTCAGGGGGACCCATAAATCAAGTCGTTTTAAATTGAATACTTGTGACCACAATCGTCTCGTACAGGAGCGCATGTAGATCGGTCTTATGTTTTCTTTCGATGATTTGGTTTATAGAATTCTTTGTGGTTTTGCAGGATAATAAGCGATTTAAAGCGAGTAATTTATAATTACATTTGCGAAGTGTGTGTGGATGATTGTGTTGACGTTCGGACGTGTTGGAGATGATTTGAGAGATTTCGGCGCTTCTCTAAGACGAACCACGTCGAGGTGCCGTAGTTTTAATATTTTTTTATTCAAAGATACGGTGACTGCAAGATCACGATACGTTATTCACAGACTTTAATCAATTTAATTAATATATATTTAGATTAGATGATGATTCGGAGTACGATACAGACGACAATACTTTATCTCATTAAAATTAATCATGAGATTTCGAAACCACAATTATACCTGCTTATATATTTATTATAAACCAGCTATAATTCGTCAAAAATGACGAACCTTTATTATATATTTCGGACGCCAGATAAATCTGTGAAAACAGCGCTATCTAGAGTGGCGTCTTGATAACGTTAGTGATGGACATTATTAAAAAGAGAATTGTTTTTTTTGCTTCTTACATAATATTACTTGAGCCATCCAGTAGCGTTGGTGACGGATATTGCTGCTGCACAGAGAATAATGCATTTTTTGCTTTTTGTACCTCATTATTATTTTATACCGCGTCATAAATCGAGCCATCTGTTAGCGTTAGTGACGGACATTGTTACACAGAGTACTTATATATATTTTGATTTAAATTATTAACTTTTTTTTCTACATATTAAATTTTTATTAGTACGTACTTATCCATTTTAATAATGTTCCATTACTGAATTACAGTAGGCATTACCATTACAGTATTCTAGCCATTTTTAGCTATTGATGTGTGTGGGAGAAATGCCAAGGGAGGGGCAGCTCGCTATGCAGTAGTGATGGGTCCGCTCTGTTCTCACTACTACAATTGAAGTGCACACTTCGCACGTTTTGAAGTGTAGTGCACACTACAAACTATAAACACCAAAGTTAATGAAAGTATAAACTTCAAATAGTACACTTCATTAAAAAGCGAACACTACAAAGTACATACACTTCAAAGTTATCGAAAGTATGAGAAATATACTTGAAATAGTGCATTTTTTACGTGAAATTTTTGGGTTATTAGAAAATTTTTAGGACCTATGAAGAAATTTTTTGGGAAGTTGATGTAGCTAAACGAAAATTTTTTTGGAATCGAATGAAGAAATCTGGCTGGCGACCTTTTTTTTTATTTAGGTCGCCAAATTTTTATCTGGGGAAAAAAATATTAACTCACTAGTACTACATTACTTCATTTCATTACACTTCACTTCATACTTCATTAACACTACAATTACTTCATTACATTACTTCACTTCATTAATACAATACTACAATTTCTTCATTACTTCACTTCATTTCGTAGTACTACAATTACTTCACTTCAAGTACTTTTTACTACAATTGTAGTGTACACTTTGTAGTCTTCAAACTGGTGAACGTGTGTGTGTTGTAGTCTTCATTTTGAAATGTAGTTTTTCCCTTCGCTACTATGCAGTCCGTAGAAAAGACAGTAAATTGGTTCGCCTAGTGCCAATAAGGCTCGAGCCTTGCGGATAGTCGGCCCGGAACAACCTCCCGTTTGTGAGGAAAGTGCATTAAATAACGTAGAATTTAAAAGATCTCAAATAAACAATGCACGAAGAATATACTTCAGAACGACGACCATTTTATCGCCAAGTGGAAGAAAACTCAAAAGAACTTTCCCAAGCGTAGATAAATCATTTATATTTAAATACGAATATTATAACACGAGAGGCACTTTAACGGAAATCGGAAACGTACCAATGTTTAACACAACTTTTGGTCAAAGAAGTCATATTTATTTTGCAACTAAGCTTCCTAACTCCTAACTAAACATCCTTCCTCTAACCTTAAAAAATATTGAAAAGATTAACGAGTATAAAAAAAAATATGATTTTTTTTTATTTGTTTTAATCTACTGATATTAAATTTATACACCTACACGTTTTGGAAAAATCTTTCCATTGTCAGGGTGTTTTATATACCTACGCAAAATATCAAAATGAATGATGTCTTTTGTTTGGTTTTCTAAATTAGGTATTTTTAATTATTATTCCTGAAGGAAAATTTTGTAGAATCGGGCTAGTAGTTAAATTTAATTGATTATTAATAATATTTTGTTTACTTTTATGCTTTACTCAATTCAAATGATTCCAAATTATTCAATTTCAGACCAAAATTATTTATGTGCAAAATAGAAAGTCCTAAAACTTTATCAAAACCGTGATCATTTTCTAATAAATGATTTGCCAATTCAGAAAAAAAAGAAAAAAATTAAAAATATTATTAAATGAAATTGATTTTTATTCAAAAATTTAAAAAAAAATGGGAAAAACTAGTACGCCTCAGCACAGGAACTCCTAGTGAAGAGGACTAAGAACGCAAACACCAAAAACCACTTATTGTACATATTATTAAATTGCATACGTATTCTTGCATGCACGTAAAATGCATACATATCTGAAAAGAAAGTAATCCAAATTTTTTATCTGAAGGTCTGGAATACAAGAGGCGTGACAATTTTATTCTCGGAATATGTTAAACGTTATTCACAACATTGTACACTTCGTTAATTTTGACGTGATGAATTTTGTCGCGGATTCTCTGCAGTGGCATCCAATTAAAACACTTGTGAGCGATTACACTTTTATTAAAAGTTAAGGCACTGGACACAAACTTTATGAGGGGCGCTACTCTGCAATTCGCAGGAGTTTTGGTTTACTGGAAAGTTCCACCCGTCTCTAGTATTGCTTTGCTCGTAGTTGTTTAATTATAAGAACACGCAATAAGACCTGTCAAAAGAAGCAAGACTAGCGGTACATACTGTCGTTCTAGTGCTAACTTTGATGTATGGAAGTAAAGCCTGGAATTGGAAAAAAGTAATGAAAGTAGACTGAATGAGGTGGAAATGCGGTCATTAAGGCGCTTGTGAGGAAAATTTTTGGTCGATAAAGTGAGAAATGAACAAATTAGAAGTGAATGTAATGCTAGCTGTAATGTGGTAGACAGAATAAAGAAAGGTGTCCTGAGATGGTTTGGTTAATGGAACGTATGAGCGGGGAAAGGATGGCCAAGAAAATATATTGGGCGAGTGTTGAAGGCAACAGGAATATAGGGCGTCCGCGAAAGACCTGGCATGATCAAATACTACGAATATTGGAGGACGGTCCTGTTAAAAGCCTTAACAACCGTAGAGCTTGCATGAGAAGATGTTTCAATGTAGCTGAGGCGAATGTGGAAGAATATGGCGTTCTATCTTCTATTCCTCATAAATTTATAAATTACATATAATATAATAATTACCTCAGTAAATTATAAATTAGTAACCCTCGATGATTGCAATCAAATTTTCTTGAATATTGCTAGATTGCTTTTATATCCCACATATTAAGTAGCTTGTTGATATGGTGGTTACGACGCTTCCCTAGTGATCCAGTGGTCGGTGGTTCGAGTCCTATGGGACACCAGCAAGTTACTCCCATTTTCATAACGGTTAGCTTAATTAGAAAATAGACACGTATTCTGTCTTTGCGTCCCCATTTTTTAAATATATATTTTAGGAGTCGATAGAAATCAGTTTGTTTCACAACACATCTACTAATTTCATCTATATACTTATAAAAACATTTTTTCAAGCTTCTACTTTTCGTTTAAATAAACCACTTAATGTGAAAATATTTTCTCATTCATTCAAGTGTCCCTTTCTACGCGCAGCTTGGATATCACCGGACTAGAGTTGACTTCGGCCGACAAATACCACTTTTATCTCCGTGCCCGGTTCAGCATGTGGGCATCGGAGGCAATCAATAACCAGGTGGGTACAATGAGATGAGGTCTATTGGAACAAGATTGCGAAGTTTGAACAATGGATGCTGCGGCTCGGCAGCATCCACTGCAAAATGAAGACTACAACACACACACGTTCACCAGTTTGAAGACTACAAAGTGTACACTATATTTGTAGTAAAAACTACATGATGTGAACTAATTGTAGTACTGCGAAATTGTAGTATTAATGAAGTGAATTTTTGCAGTACTACAAAATTGTAGTACAGATGAAGTGAAGTAATTGTAGTACTACAAAATTGTAATGACCTACAAGAAGTGCTTCTTGAAAAGTGTACTACTAGAAAATTTTCAAAACCATGGGGAGGGGGGGGGGGTTGTTTCAGTTTCAGAAGATTCCTTCATTCGGTCCTAAAATTTTTCAAACCATGGGAGGGGGGTTGTTGCGATTTTCAAAAATTTCTTCATTTATCTACATCGACTTCCCAAGACTTTCACATAAAATATGTACTACTTGAAGTATGTACTCATACTTTCGATAACTTTGAAGTGTGTGTACTTTGTAGTATTCGCTGTGAAATGATGTGTACTATTTAAAGTATATACTTTCAATAACTTTGAAGTGTGTGTAGTTTGTAGTGTGCACTACACTTCAAAAGGTGTGAAGTGTACGCTTCAATGTAATGTAGTACTACATTGTAGTACTGAGTACAGAGCGGACCCATCACTAGTAAGCAGATGATACGGGGTGGCAGACGGTGCAGCCGACCTCTCGGGATATCAGGAGCACTTCCGACGTGAATTCCGAGTGCTTTCTCCGTACTGCGGCTTACTCAGCTCAGACAAATTGCAACATCTTATTCAGAATATTTTGAGTGTGTTCATATTATATTTGCGGAGCACAATGCTGGATTCACGTTCACAATATGCACAATTCAGAATATTTTGAGTAGGTATTTTATATGTAAATAAAATACTTGTATAAACCACTTTTGAGTTTAATTTACTACAGATGTTCTCATCTATAGGTGAAAATATAAACTAAAATATCTTAGGTGCTGATAGGGGTGGGTGGGTTATGTGTGGGGGAGAGGGCAGCCAGGATGGAGCTTGATTTAATGGAAACAAAGAGAGAAGGGGTGAGGAGTTTTAGAATATTATACAATTATTTAAAGTTTTTCCCGAATTTAGAGAACGAACGTCATTATAATATTAAGACATATTATAGATGTCTCATAGAGACGAATATATTTATATGGGACAGTAGGTATGGATGTCTATTGGGTGTTTATAGGGCTTACGACCCATCGTACGACTGGCTTTCACTTTACTTTACTATTGTGGTGTTCACTTTACTCAATATAAGCTAACTAATTCCACCCATGACAACCATATCATTGCTTCTTATAGTATTACACATTATAATTGCTTCAAAAACGTCGTATGCAAAGCCCACGTTGCCACTGTCAGATTTAAAAAATAAAAAAACAATGGCCGCGTAGCAGCCAATAAAGGCCACGCAGCGGCCACTATCGGCCGGCGGCTAGGATGTGTTTAGACAGAAAAATGTGGCGCTCCATCCTCTCAGCCTACCCCCGCGGGGAAACAGTGTAATGGTTAGTTAATTCGTCACGAAGTAGTGTAGCTGCTTCGCGATGTTGATCGATGCTGCGCAGCCATAGATGCAACATTCTATATGGTTAAACAGCGTATTTTAAAAAATTAAAAAAAAAACATTTTATTCTGAAATTCGATTTCAAGTTTATTTTCATTTTTTTAAATATATTTTAATGATATTGAAATACATTCTAATAATTGATGATGAAAAAATCGATAAAGTAGTTGGATACTCCGGAACTTCTCCAAACCGGGTTATCGTGATACACCAATTTTAACATCAACCCTCGCAGTTCAGTATATTTCCGCTTTCGCTACTTGTGGTGTTTTTCTTACTGGTAATAATGACATGTAGGGTACACGGAAGGGTTTAAACAATATAATAATCGATATTAGGTTAAGAAGAAATCTACAACGGATTTGGTCACATGGCGAGCGTGCTCGCTGTGCACGAAAGAAAAATCAAAATTGTTAAAATAATAATTTAACAAAAAATAAAAATATTTTTTTTCTAAATCAACGTTACAAATGTGATATAAAGTTTTATGCTTAAGCCTAATATTTATTCTAAATCCAAGTTACAAAGGTAAAAGAAACTATGTTTAAGTCAATTGAGAATGACGTGAGCGTTTTCGTTTCGCCCTTTTGTTACATAAAATATAATAAATAACCAGACAAAATTTGTGCACAACCCGCTATTGAATATTTTTCCACTTAAGACTCCATCCCCTTCAGATGACGTTTCATAATTAACTTCTCCAACCCACCCCCCCACTCCCCTTCACCGTAACACTGCATGTTACAATTTTAGTACACAAACAATCCTGAAGAAGAGAACATTGTTCTCGAAACATGTAGATTCTATATCAAATAAAGTGGTGAAAACAAAGTGTTTTATTTTAATACTAATGTTACCACAAAGTTCAAACCTTCATTCAGAAGAAAAAATATTCTTCGAACAATTAAAAAATTAAACACAAATTAATTAATCAATTAGAAAGACATACAGAAAAATCTAATCCACGAAAAAATATTTTGGCTACTACCGGGATACGAACCCGGGTCACCTCCTTTCCGGGGCCGGTGCTCTGACCACTAAGCTATAGGAGCCTTGTATATTTCCGTGAATATATCGACCTTATATGTAATTCTCATTTTTATTAATTGATTAATTTTTATTTTTTACAAAATATTTTTTCGTGGATTACATTTTTCTGTATGTCTTTCTAATTGATTAATTAATTTGGTTTTAAAAACTTTACAGAACTTTGTTCTGAAAAATTACAACTTCACAAATATGAACGTGTTCTTGAATTTAAAAAATTAAACATTTTGACTGCATGCGGCCAACTTACATTTGAGAGCAGTGTGCACTACTATATGTATTATATAACATTTGTATATGCTTTCGTATTATATAGAGCCCATGGACCAGAAGTAATGAAACGATGAGTCTGAATGGAGGTATAGAGATGAATAGAATCCGAGATACGCTTTTGTGGCAATTACCATTTGAGTGGAACTGCCTAATTATCGGGTAAATAGGTTCTTCTTTTGAACATTTCTTTTGTATTGCAATCAGTCATTGTATGTATTTATTAGAAATATACTTTCCCGTCGATAATGACTTTAATGATGTAAAAAAATAATCAAAATATTACTGACTTTTGAAGAAACCACATTCCCCTGTGAAGTTAAAAATCTACTTTGAAGAAGAAGAAGAAACATAAATAAATAACGTCACGCACGATCCTCAGATGCACACACCGATCAATTAAAATAAATTAGATGAATCACTTACAAGGTAAACATATGAACCTATATATCAAAAATATATATAAATACCATCGGGACTAGAATCCGAAATTTTCAATTCGCGGTGTGACAAGTTTTCATAGCGCCACGGTCACGTAAAATTGAGACTTATATAATGGGTTATGTCTTCCAGCCGTATTCTGAAATAAGCAATGTCTGTATCTTGACAGTCATATAAGGCCGCCAATTTTGACATTTTAACTTTAAAATTAATGAATTCAATCAATCAAAGCTCTAGAACGTACACAAACGTTAAGTTATTCACAATTATGAGCTTTCTAATTGATTGAATTCTTTAATTTCAAACCTGTCAAACTTAATTAATTAATTAATCTCATTTAAGAAATGAAGACACGCAGACTTTAACTCGTCGGAGAAACATAGCTGACGCGGTGATGTTATTCAAAATAACACACAATCTAGTTGATGTCCGGAACTTCTTCAACGAATATCTTACCACATCCCAACTCGCAATAACAGACATTCACCTACTTTTCATCTCCCCTTATGTAAGACCAACTCAAAACAAAACTCCTTTATGTACACAACAATATCTACACAACCGCACCCAAACTAATTTGTAAAATATATCTTCCCTTCTACTCCCGTCCCACATTCCCCTCCACCCTCTCCACTCGATGTTAAATAAAATTACTATATTCAGTGGAAAATTTGTAATTGGCATAATTTTAAAACCATTATTTTATATTCGTTAAGATGTTGATTTGCTGTTAATTTTTCCCAAAAAAATAAAATAAATAAATAAATAAAACTTTTGGAAATTGCAAGTATTACGATGTTATAAAATGACTGTCAAGATAAAGAAATAGCAATATGGTTTATTTCAGAATACGGGCGAATGTTTTACGATTTAATAAAAATAATACGGAGTCATTAACATTTTTTATTTATAAAAGTTTGTAAGATTAATTGCAAACAATTTGAGACCCATGTAAAAATACAGGATATCTCACAGCTAGCAACAAAAACTTTACAGGTGGATTCCCGCCTTGATAACGAGTCGAAAATATTCAAGCAAACGTGAACCGTGTTTTAAATAGTTATGGAGATATCCAAATCAAATTTGCATTTTTTTTTCAACATTTCTGACAATTTTTTGCAAAAAGTTGAAGAATCATTACAGTAACTAATATCGATTATGAAAAATTAATTGGCTTAATTTATTCAAAACCTTTTTTTACAAGGTTTTTATGCTTTTATTCGAGTTGTATTTTTCATAATCGATATAAGTTACTATAATGATAATTCCACCTGTAAAGTTTTTGCTACTTATTATGAGACACCCTGTATATACATCATTATTTCCACAGATGTTTTCGTATTAAAGAAAAAACGTGGATTACGTCGGCGTTTATTAAAAAAAAAAAACTTTACCACTTCCGTCGCTTCTGCTTGCTTACGCCTTGTCGGCCAGAATTATGTAAGCCCATGGAAAATTTGGCAGGTCTTACTTAAGAATATAGAATTCCCGGATGTATGAATTATAAATATTAAATGTTTATTTTCGTCTCGCGATGGTGGGTGGTTTTTTCTTGGTGAAGAGATCCACTACGCTAAAGAAACACCTCGGGGAAAAATAAAGTAATGCGCAGGATGTACAGGGCTCGTTCGAGCTTCCAACAAGGAATTCGAAGGATCAGAGGATGAAGTACAGCGTAGGAAGTACATTCTAAATTTTTTTAAACCATTATAAATTTTTTGTATTAATTGTATGCATTTTAAGGGCGTATTTAACTTACACCACCCTGCGAGTCTGAAATTTAATTAGAAGTTGGGTGATTTTTTTTACAAGGAAGTGATTGATACATATCGAGGGTAGAAAGCCAAAAGGGTGTTAGTGATTATTTCGAACATTACAGGAGTGAAAAATAATATTTTGTCAATCTGATTTTGTGAATATTTCTTTTATTATTAAACGATTTCCAAATGTTTTTGGATTAACAAATATGGGAATCGTTTAATAATAAAAAGAACCATTGACAAAATCAGATTGACAGTACTTCGTTTTTCTCCTCCTGTGAAGTTCGAAAAAATCACTGACGTCCTTTTGCTTTTCCACCCTCGATATTATATTAATCTCTAATTTATAAATATCTATATATTGGTGGAATTCTATTTTAATGATTAAAATAAAATATATTTAATTCAATTAATCACCTCATTGACCAGTCTGTAGACCTCTGTAGGCTGAAACAGGTACGGTCAAAAAACAATAAATAATGAAAAAATGTTCAAAACAGTTTTAATTTAATATTTGGAAAATTTTTGAAAAAAAAAACAAAATGTCTGCGTCGGCGTCGGGTCCATTCCCATGAAGTTCCTCTGCCGTGACTGAGATGCAAGATGATGCATGTCCAAGACAAAAAAGAAAGACAAGCCTTTTTTTTGGTTGACAAATATAGAAATGCGGACACGGAGTACTTGTTACATCAATATTCTTACTATTTTCAAACTAAGCTAAACGCTTGTGCTATGAAAATAGGACTAAGTTGCTGGTGTCCCGAAATGGGGCTCGAACAGCCGACCACCAGATCACTAAGCGAGCGTCGTGACCACTACAGCAACAAGGTGTACATTTAGAAATTTAATGAAAATCAAAAATGAAGTTAATGAACCAATAAAATTGATATATTAAAACAAATAAGATAACAGCTTAATATGTACCTAAGTCTATCACCTCTTTTTAAAAAAATAACCCAATTTCTATCTAAATTTCAGGCTCCCAATCAGGTGTTACACTTTTATGCAAACATATATCTAAAATCGTTAAAAGCTATATTTTATCAAAAAAAACATCAAATGTGTCGAAAATATATGCAATGAAATCGGTGTTTCATGTCAGCTGTAGTATCATATTATGAAAGGTACAGCTAAGTTTAGTTCAGTTAACACTACTTTCTTTTGTTCTCGTTCTAATGCGGATGACATTATAAATTGAGTATATCTAACAGCACAAGTATAGATTGTGTGGGTCAAGGAATACTATACTTTCTCCGGCAAACATTAAATAAGCCATTTCATCAGTAATTCCTGTAAAATAAAAAAGCTACCAAAAGCAATTTTTTCCACACATAATTACGGTGAATACAACGTTTCACACGAAATGTTTTCCAAAAGTAATTTTTGACAAATTAATTATCACAAACATAATGTCACACACGAAATGTCTAACTAATTTTTGTAACAAGTAATTTTTGACACGATACAGATATCACAAAAATAACGTTTCACACGAAATGGCTGTCATAAGCAATTTTTGAAACGATATGGTTATCACGAAAAAAAAACATTCTACACCAAATGTTTTACAAAAGTAATTTTTGAAATAAATAGTCGCCATAATATGACAAGACACAAAAATGTAACATTAAATATTACAAATATATCTATACAGGGTATATCATAATCAGTAGCAAAAACTTTACAGGTGGATCCCTGACTTCGATTCGAAAATGTTTGAGCAATCGTAACCGAAAATCAATAGTTATGGAGGTATGCAATATCTTTTTTTTTTCTCAATATTTCCGACTCATTTTTTGCAAATTACAGTAACTTACATCGATTATGAAAAATTTATAGAACATTTTTGATCAATAATTAGATTGGTTTATCTACAATTTATTATTAATTAAAATGAATTAACGTCTTTACGTGTTTTGAGACGCATTTAATACAAAATCATGTACAAGTTTTGTTCGACAGGTAAATTTTTACTGTCACAACGATAAGTTAATTTAGCTGTTAATCAAA